>JBBYHL010005856.1:0-12352 GCA_038381835.1 Adansonia madagascariensis
CATTTCGTGATGGTCATCTGAGACCAATAAGATGAGCGATTCATCTTATGGTCTTCTTCATTGTATCATAAGTCGAGAATCTATACTTTCTTGCTCTCATCACGTTGCGAAGGAAAAGTCTAGGTTAAAAAGACATTTCTAAGTTAGAAAAATATTTTAAGTCGTAAGCACCCATAGATCCGTGAGGATTCACCTTGGGCATGTTACGATAAAAGGCGATAAAAGGCTGATAGTTGTTTGTAACTTAGCTTGCCAGAAAGTCTACTATCGCACTACCTTTAATGGCTTTTTGGTTCACGTACCCGATGTCATACTCAGAAAGCATAACTTGCCATCTGGCTAACCTCACAAACAAGGTAGGGGCTTTGCACAAATACTTGATGGGATCAAGCTTGGCGATTAACCATGTAGTGTGGTACAGCATGTATTACTTTAACCTTTAGGTTGTCCAAGCTAAAGAGCAACATAGTTTCTCTATGAATGAATAATTATTTTCATATTCTGTAAACTTCTTACTAAAGTAACAGACAACCTATTCTTTTTTCCCTAATTCATCATGTTGTCCCACTATATAGCCCAATGACTTGTTTAGAATCGATAGATACAAAATTAATGGTCGTTCGGGCACTGGTGGCATAAGTACTAGAGGGTTCGAAAGGTAATGTTTGACCTTATTGAAAGCTTCTTGGCATTCTTGATTCCATTCTCCAGGATTTTTTTTAGTAGCCTAAAGATTGGATCGCATTTGTCAGTCAACTGAGATATGAATCAGGCTATGTAGTTTAGTCTTCCCAAGAAACTTTTCACTTTCTTTTAAGTTTGAGGTGGTAATAGGTTTCGAATAAACTTAACCTTGTTAAGATCCACCTCTATTCCTTTCATGCTCACAATGAACCCCAATAATTTATCGAAGGTGACGCCAAATTTGCATTTGGCAAGATTTAGCTTGAGTTAGTGTTTGTGAAGCCTTTTGAAGAGTTTTCTTAGGTTGGCAACGTGTTTTTTCTTTTATTGACTTGGCGATCATATCATCCACAGAGACCTCAATTTCCTTATGCATGAGATCATGTAACAATGTTATCATGGCCCTTTGTTATGTTGCCTCGATATTCTTTAACTCAAAAGGCATCACTTTATAGTAGAAAGTCCCCCATATGGTCACAAAAGTGGTATTTTCCATGTCTTCAACTGTCACTTTAATTATATTATAGCCCGAAAACCCATCCATGATAGAAAATAGTGCATTTTTGGTAGTGTTGTCTACTAAGGTATCATTGTGAGGTAGAGGACAATTATCCTTGGGGTTGGCTCAGTTCCTTGTAGTCATACACATTTATACTTTACCATCTTTCTTAAGAACTGGGACTATGTTGGCTATCCATTTAGGATATTTGGCTACCTTAAGAAATCCTACTTCAAAACTCTTCTTAACTTTTTGTTTGATCTTAAGGAGCATTTTTGGTTCATCCTCCTTAACTTTTGCTGAATTGGTTTGCATTCAGGTTTGAGGGGAAGTTTATGAACCATAATGTTGGTATCTAGTCCAGGCATGTCTTGATAGGACCAAGCGAACATGTCTCAACATTCCTGAAGGAGACTTATTAGTTTAGTTTGAGTTGATGGCTTTTTGAAGGTTTTGATTTTAACTTTTTTTAGGTCTTCTTCTATTCCAAGGTTTATGGTTTTAGTGAATTCTTCTTGAGGTAAGATTTATTTTTCTTCCTATTCAACTAGTCCCAATAGGTCTAAGGGTATAGGGTTCTCTTCAAGATCCTCTTCAGATTTGACCTCACTGGCACAGATCAGTTGCTTGAAAGTAATTCCTAAAGTTTCAATATAAACATTCATGTCACCTTCATTGGGGTACTTGAAAATATGGAAAGAACAATATAGGTGGAAGAAAAGAAAAAAAAAATCTAAGGTCGGCAAAAATTATGAACACAAAGAATGAATGCAAAATACTTAGTTATTTTCATTGATAATACTTAATAAAAGCTACCCATATAGAGGATGCTACAATGCTTTTAGGTGAGAGCATGTAGGTTTAGTTCATAGCATTACTTTGAAATAGATTTGAACAGTATAAGAATTTCAATCTCAGCTCAAACACTTAGAATAAACCTTGGAAGGCACAAGCTAGTCTCTGGACCTATAGTTGACATCTTTGGCTTACCAATCATATTGATAGAGATATCCTTGAATGCTTTGCTCAATATGAGCACAGCACTAGCAGAGCCAGTAGTTTCATGTCCCTCTAGGCAAAAACTTTCCCAAAATGGTTGAAATATTATTGGCTCATCTTTTATGTCTCATCCTAAAAAATGAGCCACTCTTCTTTCATGATTCTTCTGAGCTTGCTTTATTCTTTGCTGTGCACTGGGCTTGAATCTTAACCCCATTTTATCGATTTGGTTAACCACTTTCAAGGCTTTAGTAATCCCTTGAAAGCATTTTTTGAGTCCCTTTCTAGCCTGGGCATAACAGTCAACTTCAACCCATGTAAGTGCTCTAGCAGAATAAATCCACAACGTTCCTAATAGGTAATTATATGATGGAGCAATGCCCATCACGTGGAACATAGACTAATTTAGAGTGGAATGATGATGTTCCTGACAAAGTTCTAACAAGTTCCATCAAATGCTCGTATAATCATATGACTATTTTGGATATGAGATGCATCAACAGAGAGCTTGTCTAAGGCATTACATTTAAAGCTGACCCATTATCAATGAACACTTTAGGCAACATGGTGCCTTTATAATATGTGGTGATATAGAAAGCCTTTTAATTTCCTCTTCCTCTGTGTAGGATTTCATCATCGTTGAAAGATATGTAATTATTGGTAGTGATTTGTTCATTAGATGATCCAACTGACCTATAGATATGTCGGGAGGGATATAGGCCTCATTCAAAACCTTGAAGAGGGTATTCCTGTAAGCTTTTGAATTCAACAGCAGCGAGAACACAGATATCTTGGCAGGTTGCTTGTTCAACTGATTGAAGATGCTGTATTCACTATGCTTGATGAATTTGAGAAATTTATAGCTTCTTTCTCGCTCACTGGATCTTTGACAGTATCGAATCTGAGTTCTTGGGTGCAGATTTCGGTGCTTGAGAAATGATATTAGCATTCTCTTGCCAAATGCAATTTTTTGATGTTGTCAGGGCTTAACATTGGCTGCTTCGAGTTAGGTGACTTACCTCTAAAAGGTCATCACTTATTGCTTGCTGGCTGGATTCTCTGATGATTAAGGTTTTACTTTCATAGTTCCAAGGAACTGCTTTATCATCTTTATACGGGAAGGGAGATAGAAGTTGATTGATCATCTTTGGCAAAGGCTGAATGAGGGCAACTTTAACTCCTACTCAATTGTCGTACAAAATCAATGACCTTCTAATCCTTAAGGGAGATTGCCCTCTTCTTCTAGTGTATTAACAGATGGTGTTGCATTTGCAGACTCAGTATGTAGGGCTTACTTTTCATCATAGAATTCGATGCAACCCTCGTTCATCATTCTTTGGACCATTATGCGAAACTCTTTGCATGTTTGAAGAGTATGGCCACAAACAGTATAGAAGTCGTAGAAATTGTCAATCTTTTCCTTTGTCCTCTCGATTGCGTAAAGTAACTTAGCTTGCACCAAGATTTGCCAAACTGAATTCATTGGCATCTGAACTTCTTTTATGTTTTCCACAATCGTGCAATTTCTTCAATGATCATTTTTCTTTAGGTCTAACTCAATACAGGTTTGGGACGAACTGGCTCCAATGTTGGATTTGGATTGCTTACAAGCCTCCATCTTTCCTTTCCCTTTATCATTGTAGATACCTTTTTCTTTTTAATTCATTTTTCATGGCCTCATTGATCCTACCACAAAGTATGACCATATCTGCAAAGTTCTTTGCGAAGCTTTTCACTACCTTTTCGTAATAAGGGGCTTGCAACATGCCAATGAATCTAACCATCATCTTTTTTTTTTGTTAGTAAGGGATAAATCTGGGCATCCTCCTCCATCCATCTTAAAGCATACTGCCTAAACCTTTCATTAGCTCTTTTCCTCATGCCTATAAGAGACAGACAACTAGAGATATGACCATCAGTGGATCTCTTCTCATCAGTAGCATTGATGGATGGATTGTCATATCTATCCTACTCCTCGTAAAACTCATTTTTGAACCGATCCATCATCCTTTAGACCATCTTTAAGAATGATGGACATTGCTATAAGTCACGTTCTTGACCGTAGAGGCAATAAGATGTATCAATGACATTTCTTCTTCGACTTTAGTTATCTGTTAGTATATTGATTTTCAAGAAAGCCTGCTAGACCTTACTCATTAGGTTTTGACTTTTGCCACACTTCTTTTAATTTGATAGCCTTTCCCATCGATTATCACATTCACTTTTGGTTCAACTTGATTAGAGAGTGGGTTGGCCCCCACATTGGGTCCAAGACCTTACGTAATCTTGATCACTCTTTTTTTTAATAAACCTTGCACCTTTTTTTGAAAGAAGTGTAATTCTCAATGGAGTGGCTTTGCACTCCCGCATGGTATTAACAATAAGATTTATCATCATAAAATTTAGGGTACAGTGGTGATCTTGGTTTCGTGAATACTGGAGCCACTAATTTGCCTACCAATAAGTAGAGTAGATCTTTTTATACGAGTAAGGGAGTGGTTCAAAGTGCTCCATTTCTCAAGATACTTGTTACTTATTCAGAGCTATCGCATTATGCATATTATGGGGCTATGCATTTTGGGCCACACTTTGCACAAGATTTGGTGCAAAGCTCATTACAGAAGCAAACCCAGTAGCATGGACCAGTTGCAGTGCTGATGAATGAAGGGTAAAACTTGTATTCAACATGTTTGGGAAGTATATTGGCTATGCTGGTTGCAGACTTTGATTAAACTTAGCACAGTTCCTGCCTACAGCATTCATTTCCCTTTCTTTACCTTTGTCTATTATCTTTTTGGCTGATCCAGATGTTTCCCTGATAGATATTCTACTGCTCTTGATGGCGTTCTCAATCATTTCACATGATATGACCATATTAGCCAAATTTTTCATGCTGCTTCCTACTAGCCTTTCATAGTAAGGAGCTCGTAGGGTGCCAACAAACATAATTGTCATTTATTTTTTAGTTAAAGGAGAACTTGAGCTACCTCTTCCCTCCATCTCTGAGCATACTATCTAAAACTTTTGAAAGATTTCTTCTCTATGTTCATGAGAGAAAAATGATCTGGAACCTAATTAGACACATACTTATACTATTTAAGAAATGCGCATGCCAAGTCTGCCCATGTTTAAATTCTCGCAGGATTAAGTCTTATGTATCATCAGAGGGCTGCCTCAATTAGGCTGTCCCAGAAGCAATGGATCAGTAGCTTCTCATTCTTTTTGTGTCTTTCCATTTTACAATAGTACATGCGAAGATGGGCAGTAACGTTAGTAGTCCCATTGTATTTTTCAAAATCCAGTACTTTAAACTTGGGCAGGATGATAAGGCTAGAAACTAGCCCTAATGACTTTATGTCTACGATTCCAAATTTATTTCTTTCTTACACCACTCAGAGGTGTTTCTCTAATGAGTGATTCTTGTCTAAGTCCTTATCATTTTCCAAGGGCCTCTTTGCCTTTTCTTGCTTCATGTGCTCATTAAGGTTCAGGACTATAGGCCTTGATGATGAAGAGCCCGCACTTTAAAATCCTTGAATTAAGTAGGACGCTATTGCAAGGTTGATATAAATAAATGGCTGAGATGGTAGGATGTTCGTTGCTGAAGGGTGCTGCCCATGTAGTGCCCCTTCTTGAGCATTGCTAGCCTTAGTACCACCATTCAAATTATTTTCAAGGTGGGCCACTTCTTTTCCTATCTCGATTATGCTCGTTTACCCTTTTTCCTTCAATGCATTAGACAACAATTTGCTTAGCTTAATGATCTGTGCTTGAAGTTCCTTATTCTTACGGAGTGCCTACTCTTAGGACTCTCTGTACATGAGTTTGAGTCTTTCAATGCGGGCTTGGTGATTGTTTTCCATCGTCTTTCGATGATTACAAATGTTATACTGATGGTGAACTATAGATTCCATGTTTTGGATCACCTTTACTTTAAATTTTTTTAGATTAGGCCTTTATGGTATGTTCATGCATATGTTTGATGCAATAAGGATGAATGAATAAAAACCATGAAATAATTAGCTTAGTAATGCAAATGCAAAAAGGATAATTGGATAAAGGGATAGCTCCATTGATAGCATCTTTGATTAAAGCAATAAAATGTCTTAATTACATGTGATTACATTCGAAAATGCCTAATACAGTTACATTTACATGGTCCAAGAAGTACAATAACTCTTGCTCATGGGCTCCGATGGGTAAGATATCACGTGTTAAGGATCGGGCTACATCCATCATATTCTCAGCCTCTAACCAAACTGCCTGGATTTGCTCTGTGAGATGGCAATAATAGTCCTGATGATTTTGGCATGCATGATTAACCACTTGAAGCCATTCTTACTCCCACTGTTCGGAGGCTCTCACTAGTGCATTAACTTAGTGTTGGCGAGCTTGAAGAGAATGCTCTAAGTCTTGGATTTTGAGTGTCAAAACTTCATTTTTGGCTTAGTTTGCTCTTAAATCCTAGACTCGAGCCTCTAACCATTCATTCTTTCTTCGATAAGTTGATGCAAGAGCCTGGGATCTAACAAGCTTCTCCCTATTGGCCCTAGCAACTTTTCTCCATTGGTGCAATTCCTTTTCAGGAGCTGTAATTTCTGTTCTTCACTCAACTGATGACTTTCTAAGCCTTTGGGACTTGTTTGTTTTGTTAAAGGCCACATAGTCTCTTTTCAAGCTCTCAAGATCCTCCTTGAGGTGGTTTTTTTCTTTGACAAACCTGCTCATCTCGCCATCCCAGAGGTAGAGATTCATTTTCAATTGACTATTTTCCTTTTTTAATCGAGTAATCTCTTTAGCAAAGGTTGCCTTCTCTTATTCAAACTCTTGCTTGAGCAATTCAACATCAGAGGGAAATTCATCAACTGGCATTATGATGTCCTAATACCAAAGAAAGGCACGGCATCATTAACATGATGGATCCTCCATTTATCATATCTTAGGGTCATACTACTCTCGCTCCAATATCTCTCCATGCAACAAGTTTGTTTTCATGCTTGAAAGGCTAGCTGGACTTTCGACTTGTAGTCAGGCTCACTATCATTGAAATCCTATAACTCTAAGTCTTAGATGAAGGGGATGAATTGATGGTAGTAGAATTATCGAAGAACTAAAAAAAGGGTGCAGCAAGTACTTCCCCATAATCCCATAGCTGTACATAGCTGTAATCTCTGCATCGGTATATAACCGTTTATGGGAAAAACCAAGAAGCCTTCCATATTACCTCTCTCCCTTGAGGTTCTAAAATTTTTGAACCCATTGCTTTTTAGATTTGTCTTGAGGCCATTCCTTCTCAAGTACCTTAGAGATAGGGCTAAAGTTGGGTAAAAGGTAGTGTGACGTCTTACTTTCTTCTAGGCTAAAGTGACTAATAAGCCAAATGTGAAGAAGGGGTGCACAACCGATAAAACAGCTTGTTCCCATTTTCTTACAAAAATTAAGAGCTTAAATGGTTTTGGCAAGGATGACTGGTGTGGGATTAATGTTGTAGCATAAGCTAAAAAATACATCTGCTACCGTAGCTTCAACATAGCCTAGTGTCTTTGGGAATATAACTAGACCATATATTGCCAAAGTGTAGCTATCTGGGATTCTTTGGATGTTAACGGTGCTCACCATTACTTCTCTCAAACTGGCCCATGAGATGCATTCACTGTTCCCTTTTCTTTTGATTTGACTCTCAATCTCACACTCTGTTGCCTTGAGGATTTGAGCTAATCTTTTCTTGAAGGTTGGAGGATTCAATGCTTTGCAGTATATCCTATTGACCTTTGCCCTTTCAATGTTGAGTAACACAGTGCATTCATCAACCATGGGGACTAAGTCTTCATGATTGAAAATGAAACACCAGTATGTTAGATTCTAAAACTGTAAGGTCGCTTGTAACAAATTGACATCCAAATGAACTTAAAGCAAAAGAGCAATATCCCCATATGTCTTAGTGAATGATTCTATTTTGGTACTATCGTAATTAGTCCATATGATCTTCAGATCTTGCCAATCACTTTGACGGTATCCTATCTTGATCTTTTTATGCACTATTAAGGCATGTCTCGATTTTAAAGCAACCCTGTTTTCACGCTGTTGGCACTTTGACCATGCTCGGACTTCTTTGAAAGATTTTAACTCTGAAGTGAACTGTTACTCCATGATAAATGCCCCTTGGTAAACATTAATTCATTGAGCTAATTGTCCCATGATGGCAGTAATTATGATGAAATGATGCATGATGAAAAAGAAAATAAAGAGAGAATGAGTTAGTAACCAATATGAAATAATAGGCAAAAGGTAAGAAACGGAAGGAATCACAAAATTTACCCCCATAATAGGCTGTACGATGTCGAGGGGCAGATAAGATGATCATAAATATTAAGGCATTGAATAGGTAGCATACCGGTATACCCGTATTAAAATTGTCTCTTCACAAAGAAACATGATACCTCGCAAGGATTAAGACTGACCATCTACACGGTGGTGTTTGTCCATCACCATCTATGTTAAACACATGCTAAGCTGTTGTTCTAGTAGTATAACGGCTTATCTTGGTCAGATACGACTATTTCAAGATGGCATTGTAGGTAACGACATTTGCTTGTCCTTATCCACTTACTCAAAAGGATTTTTCCAATGAATGTCATGGCATATCCTAAATGAATGATCATGAAAATAAAATGACAAATGCAAGTGACAATATTCACACATCATTGCCCATGTAACCAATGGTATAAATGAGTAAAGGTAAGAAATGTTTCCCCGAGTGACTCTAATCTTTAGGTTATTCTGGCAGCATCCCATATGGCTTAACATTGTTTAACTCGTAGGGTTCACTACATGGGTTTAAGTTGATGCCTATTTCGGTATCCAAATTGCTCCTCCATCTGGTAAGAACAGCTGAGGCACCCGATCCTAGGCCTATCATAGGTTTAGTGGAACGAGTTTGATCTGGTGGATGTATTTCCCTATGCAAGTGCGAAAAGGTACTCACGAGAGACATAGGTAGTTTACATCCCAGAAGGTCTTGCCATGTCTATGCGGAAGGTTACTCACGAAGGTAGTTGGCTCACTTCCTCCTAATAATTAGGATACTAACCATACCATGGTGTATGGTGGGAATCTAGTGCAAATGCAATGCACGTGTGTTTCAGGGAAACAATCAAACCTTTTTGTTTCATTCCCATATTACCATATTTATTCGAATCAATATTTATTTAGACACGAATAATCCTTAACAATTACAGGACAAAAACATAAACAATAGAGATTAGTAGGCAAAAATAAAATAGAATTATATCTATATAATCATGGAGACTAAAAGACTGAGAATCCAATGAAATATAGCTAGTTATAGGCCTAACTCTCTATAGTCCCTAGTGGAGTTGCCAAGCTGTTGCCACATGCTCGGGCTTTAAAAGTTCAGATAATCTAAAGGGCATAGCATGCTCGACTTAAAGATAAATGATGGTTGGTTGTGGTTGAGCCTTTGAGCTATCCCTTTATTAGGATTTGGATTAGGCATGGTGATATGAAGGGGATAAAGACCGTCAAACAAGTCGCATATCCAACTGGACCCGGATGGCCACCATAAAGTTGCCATAAACCTGGAGTCACCACTGATCATTTTAGGCTAGGCAAGATTGGACTCCTATTGAAAACAATATTACGAGTAACAAAACTCAAAACACTGATTTCAAGGTCTATAAAGTCCAGAGATTTGTTAGTTGGGTATGAAATCCAAAGATTCATTGGTCGGGCTCAAGAGTTGGTTAGCGCAAAGAAGGACTAGCATCCCCATGATGCCCGAAATTGGTACCTACTAACTATATCTCACATTGGTCTCGATTAAATTGGTTCCATTTGGTCTTTATTTAGATATAATCCTCTTTAATGCATGAAGTTTTGGAAAATGTATATCCGAGAGTTTTTTTTATTAAGGAAAATTAGATCACCTTTGCACCTCGGAGGTGCGAGGAACATAGGGATTTTTTCATGAAAACGATGTCTGGATTGGATTTTAAAAATTGGATGTTTCGTATTAGGCACTGGAGAGATACCAACATGAAACATCACCTCATAAATTTTATTGGAAAACAAATTTTAAATATGAATGCACAATAACACTACAATAGGAAATAAGTTAGTGAGGTGAAAAATAAGAAATATAATAATATCATAAGCAACAATCACAAACAAAAGAACATAAAAAAAGAGGAGCGATTGAAATGTATCTATTGATTGCCTTCGATTATTGAAGAAGAACCTAAATGATAATTTTAGAGACCACTCTAGATTTGGTGGTAATTTGAAGAACAAAGACAACTTTTATTAAAATAGTTTGAGGCATCTGAAAGAGAGAAAATTTTAAGTTTTTTGGGTAAAAGCAGCGTTAGAGTATCCCCTCGGAGAAGCAGGGTTGGAGTGTCCACTAAAATAAAGTTATGAAAATAGTTAGGAATAAAGAAAAAATTATTATTATTATTATTATTTTAAAAGAATGGGGTTGGAGTATCCCCTCGGAGTAGTGGGGTTAGAGTATCCCCAAAGTTAGGAAAACATTTAGGAACAAGGAGAAAATTTAACTTTGTTTAAAAAACACAGGGTTGGAGTATCCCCCTTTGAGTAGTGGAGTCAGAGTATGTCCACTAGTAAAAATTTTAATATGAAATCCTATTTTTTTTTGCATTTTAACCTTGATCCAAGTCAAAAGGGGTTGGTGTTGTGAGGGAGACTAAACGGGAGCATTTCGAGACATCTGAACGTCTCGATAAAAAGAGATTCAAACATTAGGTTGAAAATAGGGGGCACCATTGTGTCATCTGTATTTCTAGATTTCTTTTTTGGGTGTATTCGAAGACTTTAAAAGGTACAGGAGGTACTGTTGGAAAGGTAACTCAACAAGGTTTAATATAAAAGTATTCCAAAATTTCTAGAAAATCACTTTCTAGGCAGAAATAATTTTTGAAGATAGGTTCGTCTTAGCTTTGGCACCATGTAAAATCAAAAGGGCATAATGGATTTAGAAAAATCATTCTAGGCTTATCTGGGATTGTTAAATCGTGGGTAATACCTTTCTAGAAATGGTCTTTGGTGAACTTTTTGGGAATATATCTAGAAATTTCATAAAAAAATCATTTGATGGGCCGAAATGGCCTAAACAAAATGTTGTATGTTGGTTCTATGGGTTTCAGACAGCAAAGGTTCGCAAAATCATAACTCCCTTGTCTAGGATGATCTGAGGGTAAATAAGACACTGCTAGAAAGATAATTTGATGCCCTTTAAAGGAAAAATATTAGAAAAGTAAAAGGAAATATTTTATGGCCTGAAAATAATTTTTCAAGTTTGGACTGTAGTGCTGCCAAAGAAAAACAAAGGGATTACTTGATATTTTGGTTTATTCGAAGATAAAGTCAGGCCTAGGACATCCGAATGTCTGTGAAAAAAAAGTAACACGGGCTTCACAAGTTTATTACACAATCCTAGAGTAGTTTGGGATGATGGAACAACCTGTTGACCATGTCACTAAAATAAGCATGAGACTCAAGATCAAGGATAATACTAAAAAGGATTTCCCTTTTTTTGAAAAAAAAATGAACTTATTTCACTATGAATCCATAGTTGAAATGTTGATTTGCACCCAAGATTGAGATACCAATTTGATAAAAACATTAAGCCCGTGCTACTCTTCATCTATTGGAGGTAACATGAACTTAACTTGGGGATGTTTCTAAAAATCAGTTTGTAAGAAACAAGCAAGCATTTTAATGGAAGTATCTGAACAAAATAAAGCACATACAAAGATAAACATGGATCAAACATGCAAACAAGCAAAGATGACATTTTGACATGAAAATGTGTGACACAAATGCAAGAATATGACAAATAATGTGCATGGAGATGATATGAACATGTTTGAACAAGGGGATTGATGCTAGAGTTGTCAAGACAGGATTTTATTTCATGAGACTCCTTAAAACACAAGAAAATGTTTGAACATACCTAAGACATGTCAAGGTGACCACTTATATATTTAATGGATATATGAATAGGGAAGAAAAATGGCAAAAGATGCATGAACAGAGATTGTGTAATGATGAGAATGAAGTATGGTGAGTTTATATATCCCACAACATCAAGGTGTCAAGAAGGTCATCAAAATCCTAAGACTACCACAA
>JBBYHL010005878.1:0-12351 GCA_038381835.1 Adansonia madagascariensis
ATTAAAGGTGCTTTAATGGTGTAGTTATCAGAATTAGATTGAGACCATTTTAACAAGATGAAAATAAGTTTAACGCTATGGGTAGAATTAGATTGAACTATTTCAATAGGACTTTCGCAATGGCTTTCCTTTCATGCTTTAAACGTAACTATTGATTCTAGTCGACGCAAACAAAGGTAGAGAATAAGGATGGTAATAGAGCAAGGCATGGATGTAAATTGCAAAATCTACGTTTACTTCACTGTTGGACTTCTCTGCCTCAGCCTGCCCTACTATGAATGTTGAATTTTCAATACTATTACTACTTCAATAGATATCGAATACATCCATTACCGTCCCACTTTACCCTAGCTTATTTGGTATTTCTTACTTATACACAAGAAAAAAAGAGATTCAGTTGGGAGAAAAATAATGAAAGTTTAGGTAGGTATAATTACTTTGTAATCCTTCATAGAAACTAAATATTTGAGGATAAAATAATAATTTTAAAAAAGGTTGCGCAAGGTGGAGTGTGCAATTACTAGTATCACTCTATACTTGATTTTCAAACAAAAAAAGCCTTATTTCACTCTACTATTCAAAATAAAAACTACTCAAAGGCGATCGATTTGAAATTCATTAGACAGTTCAAATTTTGTCATTCCTATAAGAAAAGAGAAGAGAGAGAAAAAAAGGAAGAAGATGGAGGCCTAATGCCTAATAGGCAGGATGGTTAAAGAGAGGAAGAAAAAAAGAGAGAAAGAAAAAGATAGAGAAAAGAAAAAAATGAGGAGGTAAGGATGGCAATGGAGCAGGGTACGTCAAATATTGCAAAACCCACCTTTGCCCTTTTGTTGAACTACTCTACCTTGCCCCTAGTCCGCTTCTCCGTGGATATTGTATTTTCAAAACCACTACCACCAGCATAGATGTCGGATACGTCCATTACTTCTCCGCCCAACCCTACCCTATCCTATTTACTTATTTTTGTTTTTTCAAATAATAAAATATATATTTCAAGATAAAATATATTTTAGAAGCATATATAATCATAAAATATAAAACAACAAAAAAATAAAGTGTACATTACAAGAGAAATGTTTAAAAGGTATAATTACCTTATTATCTTTCTTAAAAAACTAAATATTTAAAGGTAAAAGAGTAATTTTAATAGTGAAGGTGGAGTAGGCAATTACCAGAACTGTCCTATACTTGCTTTTCAAACAAAAAAAACCAACCTGCTACACCTCGCCTCCATTGTTAAAAAGGAACATTTTCGCTCGGAATGGATTAGTTTCAAATCTATCATGTGGTCCGGGTTTTGCCGTCTCTAGGAAGATGAGACAGAAGGCCTAGCAATAAAAGAAGATAAAGGAGGAGATAGAGAATAAGTGGATTGGTCGACTATCTCACTTGGCCAACAATGGCGATGGCAGTTGGCTCGAAAGGAGGGAAAAAAACATAAAGACGAAGATAAAAATAAAGAAAAAGCAGTTATTGTTGTTTAAATTTTTTATAATTAAAAAGAAGATAAAACAAAAATAAAAAATAATTAAAAAAGCAAAAAAAGTTATAGTCATGGTTTTGCTTTCTATATTATCATTGTTTTATTTTTAATTTATTATTATAATAAAAATATATTTGGTAAAAATTTTTATATTCAAATCTTATCTATTAAACTATTATTACTTTTTAGGTTTTTTTATTAATTTTTTTAAAACGTGAATTAAAAATAATAAGTATTGTTGAATTATTGTAGTTATCAAATTGAATTTAAAAAATATTACAAGATATTAAGTAAAAAAAGAAATTAAAAACTAAAGTTAATTTTTTATTTTTATTTGTATTCATTAAATATCTTTAAAAGAATTTTAATTTAAAAAAAACTTATGTATATTTTTTGAAAAATATATATATAATTTTTTGTGAGGGTAAAAATTTTAATAATACTTCAAATTAGATTGATCAATTCTGACAGAAATCCGAAATCCAACTAACCCACCCGAACTCAAGCTGACTTAACTCAATTTGATTAGGAAAAGTTAATAACTTGAAAGTGACTCGAATCTAAAATGTCTTAAACCCGAGATAATCTAAACCCGAAATGACTCAAACCTATATTGACCCGAAATGACCCAAATACAAAATAAACTAATCTTATAAGCCCAATTGTTAAATGTAATTAATAAAATATCGATTAACTCAAGTGTTAAATCCAATTGACTTGAATCCACAACGATCTAAATTTAGAATAATCCAAACTCAATTAACCTGAGTACCGAATCAGAAATGACTTAAAACCAAACTATCTAAATCCAAAAAATGATCTAAATTTTCAAAAACTCAGAACAAATCAAATTTGAATTAACTTGACTTGTCTAATTGAGAATTTTGCTTTAAATTTATTCTAAGTCAAGCACTAAAGCGACCAAAGATTCACAAAGTCTTGGCTTCCTAGCGGAATTTATTATTTTTATATAAACTCATTTCATAATTTCTCCTAATCGGAATCGTGGTCAAGTCAGATTAAGCATGAAGAAAGCCTAGTCCAATTAGTCAGCTGGTTCATGAACCGATCAAAGTCAAGCCAACCAACTCTCAGTGAAATTCCACGAAACTTTAAAAACCGATGATGCTGAGAAACTTAAACATTTTCCATTGACTTGATATATGTTTAACAAACTTCAAAAGCAAACACGACTTAGAAAATTTGAAAGAAAAAAAGCAGAAAATGAGTGCCCCATACGCCGAGCCAAGGCTGACAAAATTGAATTTCTAGATCGTTAATACCTTAATTTACACGCAAGAATCGACTTAAAATCCCTTAGTTTATGAGTTTATAAATAGGCATTATGAAAGCTGAGGAGATCACTGCCTTGCCTTGCATTGTTAACCAAATTGATAATGGAAAACAGAAAGGGGAAGATATCGGTTCCCATGAGCAATCTTGTTATATTTCTCATCATTTCTCTTGCAATACTACCAGAGATTAGCATTGCAAGGCATCATAATCCATCCCTTCTAACACCAAAAACACCACCATCCCCCCCTCCTTTGTATAAATCTCCTTCAACTCCACCATCACCGCCACCAAAGAAATCTGAAACATATGGAGGAGGCATGTATTACCTGCCTCCGAATCGCGACTAGAAAATTGCCATCCTGCTGCCGCCAGCTAATTAAGCTGGGTTACTGTGTATGCCATAACGAGACCTTGATTTATCATTCATGTTCACAGACACACATATATATTTCAATTGTGTAACTATATATCTGTATTTCTCTGGTGCAGGAATGTAACAGCACTGTAAGCCTTGTCAAATAAAAGCAGGCAGCTTGATTTTCTACCAGATACAAGGAAATAAGAGTTGGATGGAACGTCCAATTATTAATAACAGAACCAACACTTGTTAGGCTTGTTGTAACACCTATATTTTTACTTATAATTCAATGTTACAAGATTAATGTATGAGTTTAAATTATATTATAATAATGTCTATAAAGTTGCTTTCCAGGATTTCATTTAAAACGTGTTGAGAGTAAACTGACTCAAGCACATCAATGCAGCAACAAATAAATTCACCAAAAATTAAACCGGACATTCAACAAGAAATAATACTAGAAAAGAAATACAAGGACATGAGGATTTACGCATTTCCGCTTTAAAGCTTTCGTCTATGAGCATAAGTAATGAGAAATTTTACTATAGTAAATAAGAAACGAATTACCAGTGCTTTGACACTCAAAAATGTTTGCAGTATCATTATAAATTTCAATAAATTTAAGCAGAAGCTGAAGAACACATACCTCCGGCCATAGCGATCAAATTTTGATTGCAAAGGAGACTAATACTCACTGTAGAAAAATAACTAAGAAAGAATACTTTTGTCTGATCTATTCAAGCTTTAATCTATGCAATTGATAGAGATATCACAAACTTTCTTTTTAGACTAGAGGCATTTTTTATCTCTTTGTGAAAAAGATTTCATGCATTTTCTTATCCTTATCCTTCTTTTTCATCAAATGAAAAGTTTAAATATGATGGGTAGTTACCCATTACTCATGTCTCACTATTCCCACATTTATGGGCTTCCATGAGTCACATTATGTAATTTCTTTGCATGAGCCACATCATGTAGTCACTAACATGACTAACATTCTCTCACTTGGCCTATGCAAAACTTACTATGTACTAATTTAATATTAATAAATTTTTTAAAAACTTTTCGATAGATACAATATCCTTATACCGAAACAAAAGAGTTTAAATTGCATGAATCATGTGAGAAGTCCTTTAGAACACATATTACCTTCCATGTATTACAATGCAACATTTTCCTTTGAATGAGAACCATATGTGGTACATATATTTATGAATGAACTTCTAAATGCTCATTCAGGTTCACTAAATGAAATTTAAACATGTATTGTCATTCTCTAAACTTCACTGTATACAACTTAAAAAAGAGGACAATGTTGCAATTAATGAAATTTTTCAAATTGACAATTGCGATATAAATAAAAGGGTATCTCAATCACATAAAACTATACAATAGAACTGAGTCCTATATGCTCAAAATGTCCTTTATAAGCAATAGATGGTAAAGCTTTTGTCAATGGATCAGCAATCATCAATCTAGTATTGATGAGTTTAGTAGCCAATTGGTTTGCTTTGATATGTTTTTGAATAGCTAGATACTTAATGTCAATGTGCTTACTACGACTTTAACTTTCATTATTCTTGGCCAAAAACACTGTGACGAAATTATCACAGTAAATCTTCAGTAGCTTGGGAATTGTGTCAACAACTTCAAGTCTCGAAATAAAACTCCTCAAACATATAGGTCATATCAAAGCATGATACAAACTTTTCTTCAGTGGTAGAAGTAGCAATCAAAAACTGCTTCCCACTTTTCCAAGAAATCGCCTCTCAATCTAATAAGAAGAGATATCTTGATATCAACTTTCTCGAGTCAAGGTAACTAGCAAAGTTAGAATCTGAATATCCAATTGCTTCAAGATGATTGGATTGCCTATGCTTATAGTCCTTAGTCCCTTGAAGGTATCATGTGACTTTCTTTACAACTCTCCAATGGTCTAAACCTAGGTTACTTTGATATCTGCCCAATATTCTAACTGCATGTGCAATGTCAGGTCTTGTGCAAATTAAGATACATTAAACTCCTAACCGCGGAAGCATAAAGAATTTTCTTCATTGGTTCCCTTTTTAAATCATTTTTTATTTGAATTTGTCATCTTTGGCAGTAGGTGCAGCACTAAATGAACAATCTTTCATATGAAATCCTTCTAAAACTTGACTGATGCAGGCTTCTTACGACAATACTAATGTCCCTTAGGATATATCTCTAACAATCTTTACGCTAATTACATAAGAGGCTTCGCCTATTTCTTTCATATCAAATTTCATCGAGAGTAATCGTTTGTACAGTAAGACCAAATCACTTAAAGCAAGTAGAATGTCATCTTCATATAAGACTAAGAAAATTATTTTCCTCCCACTAACCTTATAGTATATATATTGATCAATGATATTTTCCATAAAACCAAATGAAGAAATAACATTATGGAATTTTAAATAACATTAATGGAGGCTTGTTTTAGCCTATATATAGATTTCTTAATCCTAAAAAGTAAATTGTCATTCCCTTTTGAAATGAAACCTTTTGGTTGTTACATGTGAACCTCTTTTTTTAGGTCTCTATTGAGGAATGCTGTTTTCACATCCATTTGATGTAGCTTCATATCAAAATGAGCTACTAATGTCATGATTACCTAAAATGAATCCTTTTTTGATACAGGAGAAAAGGTATTATGATAATTAATTCCTTCTTGTTGAATGAACCTTTTGGCTACAAATCTTGCCTTATATCTTTCAATATTGCCTAAAGAGTCGCTTTTGGTTCTAAAAACCCACTTATAGCCAACAACCTTCCTTTCTTTAGGCAATTCGACAAGATCTCAGATATTAGCCTTTGAATTCAACTAATCCTTTATGGCATCATACTCTAATGTGGATTTATTTCCACTCATAGACTGTGAAAATGTAATAAGGTTATCCTTAACACTGATGTCCATGTCAAATTCTATGTATACAACATAATCTGAATAAGTTACAGGTTTGCTAACTCTTAAAGATTTTCTCAATGTTACATCAATATCTTTAGCTTAAGAATTTTGGGTAATTGAATTAATCGGAATATCCCCATAATGACGTGGTTCTTTGATGATTGGTTGTTTTTGAGTTATGGAATCCTGATGAATATCCTAAAACACAACCAATCTATGTATAGATGTAGAAGTAGGTTCAAAACTGCTATCCTCCCTAAAACCTAATTGTCAAGGTTGTCTATTCCCACTAATCTCATCATTTTTTAGGAACACTCTACATTTTTAGATTCCACAATTCTCGTTGTATGAAAAAGACAGTAAAATCATTATCCCTTAGACTTTTTTGCATAGCCAATGAAATATCCACTTATTATTCTTGAGTCTAACTTTGTCTCATGTGGATGACAGATTCTAACTTCAGCTAGGCAACCACAAACATGTACAAGCCTTAAACTAGGTTTCTAACCTTTCCATAACTCAAGAATGTTTTAAGAACTGCCTTGGTAGGAACTCTATTTAGTACATATGCTACAGTTTTTAGAGCATTACTCCACAAAGACAATGGAGATTAGAGCTACTAATCATACTCCTTGCTACATCCATCAATGTTTGATTTCTCTTTTCAGCCACTCCATTTTGTGATAGTGAGCCAGGCATTGTGTGTTATGCCATAATAACTTGTTCCTTAAGAAATCTTGCAAATAGACCCCGTAATTGTCCCTTTTCAATATACATACCATAATATTCACCACCTCTATCTAATTTCACAATCTTAATTTGTTTACTTAATTGTTTCTTTACTTTTACTTTATAAACTTTAAAACATCTAATGCTTTATTTTAGTCATAAAGCAAATAGAGATACATAGATTATGATAGTCATAAATAAAGGTAATGAAATATTTTTGACCATTAAAGCATAAATCATAAGGACTTGAAATATTAATGTGTATAATCCCTAAAACATTAGAAGTCCTCCTAAAACTTTTTGTACTTGTTGGTTTACTTTACTTTTATACAATCCACATAAATACTAAAATCAGTAAAGTCAAGAACCTTAAGTATTCCATCATTTACCAATCTGCTAATTATATCAATGGAGATATGACCTAATCGCTTATGCTACAACACAGAGGATTTCTTATTTATAACACCATGCTTAATGTCAACATTTATCATACATTTGTAATTTATAATCAAGGGTAAAGTTTATATTAAGTTTAGATCATCATCCATAATACCATTACCAACAAAAACATTGTCTTTATACAAATGAAAAAAATAACAATGAAATTGACACTAAAACCACGAGGTAAAAGTCTCGAAACTAAAATAAGGTTTCTAAAAAAATAAATGGAAAATAAAGGGTTCTTTCAAGGTTTAAAAACCAAACCAAAACTAAAGATAAGTTTATAGGTCCCAATGACCTCTACATGTGATTGTATTTTATTTCCTAAATAGATGCAACATTCACTTTTCGTCAATTTTTTTTGGTTTAGAAAGCCTTGTATGGCATTAGCAACATGAATTGTAGAACTGGAATTAATCCACCAAGTGTTATGAGAAACATGAACCATATTAGATTGAAAACACACCAAAAAGATGTGATTACCTTTCTTCTCAAGCCATTATTTAAATTTGGAACAAGTTTTCTTTATATCTCCTTTTTTTCTTGTAAAAGAAACATTTGACATCACTCTTATTAACTTTATTATGAGACGTTTTTCCCTTCCTTTTCTTGGATGGTTTCCTGTCATGAGTTGCCAAATGTGCACTTTTAATTCTTTCTTGGATTAACCTCTATTTTTCTTGCACACAGTGTTCAGAAGTTCACTGATTGACCATTTCTCCCTCTGTGTTTCATAAGAGATCTTAAAGGGTTCATATTCAGATGGAAGCAAGTTAAGGATAAAAAGAACCAAAAATGACTCAAACATCTTAATCCAATGATTTCAGTCTAATGGCTATGTCCCACATCTGTATGATGTGCTCACACACACCTTTAGTGTCATTAAATTTCATGGAACACAATTTTGTCATTAGGGTGCTCATTAATGCCTTGTCAGAAGTCTCAAACTAGTTTTGAATAGTCTTAAGATATTCTTTAACTTTAGCACAATCAGGGATGGATCTGTGGATACTCTTCTTAATATGAGACCTTATAAACATTAAATGCGAACGATTGGATCACTCCCAAAGATCTTATGATTTTTTTCAACTTACGTGCTAGATTCTGTGGGTTAGAGTTTCATCCACTCAAAGTGCTAAATCAAGATCCATGCACCCTAATGCAAGGAAAATGTTTTCCTTCCAATTAGCATAGTTCTCACCACTTAGAGGAACGATGTTAGAGGAATCATAATTTGGAATAGATAAAGTTTGAACAATTGCAAATAAACAACAAGCTTACTAAAACATGTAATAAAGCCAAATATAGAAAATTTACCCATGTAAATTAATCTAAACAACATAAATTAACATGTCATTATAATCTTTCTTGTAGGCTTAGATTATAACATATAAACGATTTATATATATAACTTTATGATGGGGCTAGCGTTTATATTTAAAAAAAAATTTCTAGGCCCATGGGCAATTAGAAAATATATATTTTATTAACAAAAATATCTTTATCTCATCCTAATTAATCCTTCAAATATAATAATTACCTATGGGGTTAAATTACCATATTTCCATGATTAATTATAGCTTTGATGTCATGAACTTTATGTAACTAAACTTAATATCACAAAATATTTTCATAATTAAGAATGCTGTGGTTATTACTTAATTACTCAAATGTAAATTTAATTATAACATCAAAAGTATTTACAAATCTTTATGTTAATCATTAATCATTAATCATTTATATTTAAGAAACCAAAGTATGCATATAAATCCTAACTACATATATACAAATAACCCAAAAATAACCCAAACATCTCATAATATTAGAAGATATTTAATTATCTAAATAGTTTAGCCAAAATAATTCCCCAAAAATGAAAGAATTATAGAACTTAATGAATGAAAATGCATTCTTGCAACAGATCACAATCATTGATAATTAAATCAAAGAAATCCCTAACAAAAATTTCAATGAAATCGAAAACTAGGCTAAAGGTAAACTAGCTTAGATACCAAATGTTAGCAATATCATACTCATGTCCCATTATTCCCACGTCTATGAGAAATTAACTTCCATGAGTCACATTATGCAACTTCTTTACATGGGCCACATCATGTAGTCACTAATGCGACTTACATAAAACACAATACAATAGCTCATGACTCCATACCCTAAACCCAAGAGCTATTACATAATTTAGCTCTCAATATTTTCTCACTTACGTGGTTCTCTGTTAATTGATGATCACTTCTTAGCTTGTTTAATTTCAATCATTGATGCATGCAAAAAACAAAGGCATTCATACAAATATTCATGGTGGCTTTTCATTTATGGCATTTTTATTAACAAACAACCAACCAATCTTAATTTTTATGAGTAACAAATTTTTGCCAAGTTTTAACAACCTTTTGTGCTTTTTCTTTTTTATTACTTTATGAGAGTGGTACTTCTTAACTAATTTGACGATATGGTGAATTTTTTAAATCTCCACTTTGACTTGAAATTCTACTAAGTTGAAAAATTATAGCAATTTTTTGGAATTAATTCACATCTTACAAATGCCCTATAAGGCATTCACCAATCGCAGATATCAAGTCTAAACAATGCTTGACCTTGTAAGTAAGGATGACTTTTATCAACAACTTCGCAAGATTCTCCTTAATAACAACCTTATTGATCACAATATCACTAATGGAGATCAACTTGCACAAACAACTATTTCCAACCATTTTTCTGATCTTCTATAAGGAATTGGAGGTCCAATGACTAGGGCAAAGGCTAAATGCTTGGAGCAAGCTTTGCAAGGATTAATCATGGAAATGCAAGCAAAAGAGGCTACTCAAGATAAATCAGATGCATTGCCAAGACTTATCACTTTTCTGTATTATATTGAGGCTGGAAAAGGTAAAGAATAAAGCTTGGAGCCCAATTCGCATGTCCAAGATGAATGAAGCCCAATTTGCATGTATTCATGGCCCTATAGTTTAGGATTTCAAATTTTTTATTTTTTTGAATAAGAATTTAACTTTTCAATTTTTAAATTGTTTAGATAATTTCTAATCAGATTATGGTCAGGAGTAGATTTTATTTTTATTGATTAGGATTGTATTTAGGATTTTAAGTTGTTTAGATAAGTCTTAATCAAATTAGGATAAAGAATGGACTTTTCCTTATTGATTAGGATTCTCCCTGTTTAGTTAGGACTCTATAGATTTGAGGCCTATATAAGGCTGTCTCATCGATGTAATTCAGTAGATTTGAATGGAAAAAAATATTTTGAGAGTTTTTTTATTTTGTGAGAATTTTTTATTTGTTCTTTAAACAAGAATTCAAATTAATTTTATCAAGGTAACTTGCGGTGATCAAGATTCTTATAACTTTGGTTCTAATCAGCATATTTGATTGGGGTCAAGTTCTCTTTGCTTGATTTTTAAGACAATTCTAGGGGTCTAATTCCATCCAATCAGGTTTTAGGTTGTGTTTTCATCTTAAGGCTCGGATTATTTGGTATCAAAGCTTTGGTTTTTGAAAGTCAAGTGTAATCTATTTTTTAATCCCATAATTTCATTATATTTTTATCATATTTGGTGATGTCCATCATCTATAAAAAGACAAAAACAAAGTGTTTTAGTGTTCTAACCTTTTGCTGTTCATCATCTATAAAAAAAATGTTCCATCATTCTAACCCTTTTCCATTTTAAAAAAAGATTGTTATTATAGCTTCATATTCACGTCTTACAAAGAATTCTTTGTTCTCCCTTGTTGATTGCTCTTCCTTTGATATTTCTTGCTGAATTTATATCCCTTTATATTTCTTATTGATTTCACTTCCTTGATTTTTCTTATTGATCTTATTGATCAAAGTTATAATAACTTCATTATTGCTTGCTGTTTTGTTAAGATCATTTATAAAATTCTTTCTAAAGGGCTTGTAAAGGGAAGTTGAGAGGTAAAAGGCAAGAAAGGTGAGAATACCATTGAGCAAAGCCAAAATTAAGTGAACCACGAGTGATTAAGTAACTAATCTTAAATGTAAACACGAAATAGAGTGTGTGAGGAAAACCACTCTATTTTTATTCCTAACAAATTTTGCAGGATTAAAACATGAGTAGCGAAGGAGATGATGCTGAAACTAATATCAAGTTGTTTGTGAAGGCTGTCCAAGATTAGTTCAAGCTTCTAAACATAAGCTTAGATAATTTAAAGTTCCTACCCAATCCTAGATCCTCTAGAAAACACATGGTTAAGGAGGAGGAAGAGAAGGATTCTTATTATGATGAAAGTAAATTTGGGAAAGGTAAAAAGAAAGTTTTAAAACTAAATAGCAATTTGGGTAGTATTAAGATGAAAATCCCACCTTTCAAGGGAAAAATGACCTTGAGTTATACTTGGAGTGAAAGATAAAGGTAGAACATGTTTTTGATTGTCATAATTACTTCGAGGAAAAGAAGGTTAAATTAGTAACAGTTGAGTTCATAGATTATGCTAGTATTTGGTAGGATCAGTTCATGATTAATAGGCGTAGGAATGGTGAGAAACCTATTCGATCATAGGAAGAAATGAAGGTAATGATGAGAAAGAGGTTCATACATAGCTATTACTATAGGGACTTGTATAAAAAGTTGCAATGGTTAACTCAAGGATACATGAATGTAGAGGATTACTACAAAGAGATGGAGATAGCCATGATTAGGGCCAATATAGAGGAAGACTGTAAGGTAACTATGGCTAGATTCATTGGTGTTTTGAATTAAGATATAGTTGATGTGGTGGAATTCCATCATTATATGGAGATGAAGGTGGAAAGGCAATTAAAGTCTAAAGGTAATTCCAACTAGAGGTGGCAAAATGAACCCGAACCCAAAAATCTGCCAGAAAAAATCCGAGCCCGAACCCGAACTGAACCTGATTTAACTAAAAAGTCAACGGCCTAAATCCGAAAAAACCCGAACTCGAATAGCCTGAACCCGAAATAGCCCGAACCCGAAATGACCCGAGCCCGAAAGAACCCAAACCCAAAACGACCCGAACCCGAAATGACCCGAACCCGAAAAAACCCAAACCCGAGCCTGACCTGAACCCGAACCCGAATTTAATACTAAAAATAAATATGAA
>JBBYHL010005910.1:0-12349 GCA_038381835.1 Adansonia madagascariensis
GACAAAAAAAAGAGATTATTATGTGATTCCATCTTTGTCCTAATCGAAAAATAAACTTTGATTCTAAAAAATAACGGGAAGAAAATCTTTTTAAATGAAACTAAAGCATTAATGTCATTTATCCTAATGCGGGAAATAAGTTTATCATGCCCAATCACAAAAAAAAAAGAGATTATTGTGTGAATCTGTGTTTGTTCCAATTCAAAAATAAACTTTAACTCTAAAAAATGATAGAAAGAGAAGGTTTTCTTATGAAACCAAAGCATCAATGTCATTTATCCTATTGAGTAGAACGAGTTTATGGTGCCTAATCATGAAAAGAAAGGAGATTATTATGTGAATCCATGTTTGTCCTGATTGACAAATAAACTTTAACACTAAAAATGATGGAAAATGAAGCTTTTCTTATGAAACCAAAGCATCCATATCATTTATCCCAATGAGAAAAATGAGTTTATGGTGCCCAATCAAGAAGAAAAATAGATTACTATATGAACCCATGTTTGTCCCAATGGTGAAATGAATGGAAAGAGAAGTTTTTCTAATGAAACCAAAGCATCAATGTGATTTATCCCAAAGAAGAGAATGAGTTTAAGGTGCCCAATCACTAAAGGAGAGGAGATTACTATGTGAATCTATGTTTGCCCAATTGAGAAATGAATTTTAATTCTAAAAAATGGTGGAAAGAAAAGGTTTTCTTATGAATCCAAAGCATCAATGTCATTTATCCCAACAAGTAGAATGCATTTATGGTGCCCAATCATGCAAAGAAAGGAGATTATTATGTGAATCTATGTTTGTCCCAAGTAACAAATGAACTTTAAAACTAATAAATGATGGAAAAAGAAGTGTTTGTTATGAAACCAAAGTATCAATGTCATATATCCGAATGAGGAGAATGAGTTTATGTTGCCTAATCATGAAAAGAAAGGAGATTGCTATGTGAATCTATGTTTTTCCCAATTAAGAAATGAACTTTAATTCTAAAAAATGATGGAAACAGAAGCTCTTCTTATGAAACCAAAGCATCAATGTCATTTATCCCAATGAAGATAATGAGTTTATGGTGCACAATCATGAAAAGAAAGGAGATTACTATGAGAATCTGTGTTTGTCCTAATTGACAATTGAACATTAATTCTAAAAAAGTGTGGAAAGAGAAGGTTTTCTTATGAAACTAAAGCATCAATGTCATTTATCTCAATGAGTAGAACGAGTTTATTGTGCCAATCATGAAAAGAAATAAGATTATTATGTGAATCTGTTTTTGTTTGCATTGACAAATAAACTTTAACTCTAAAATATGATGGAAAAAAAAGCTTTTCTTATGAAACAAAGCATCATTGTCATTTATCCTAATAAGGAGAATGAGTCTACGGTGCCCAATCATGCAAAGAAAGGAGATTATTATGTGAATCTGTTTTTTTCCTAGTTAACAAATGAACTTTGATTCTAAAAAATAGTTGAAAGAAAAGCTTTTTAAATGAAACCAAAGCATCAATGTCATTCATCCCAATTCAGAATATAAGTTTATGGTGCCTAATCATGAAAAGAAAGGACATTATTATGTGAATTTGTGTCTGTCCCAATTGATAAATAAGCTTTAACTCTAAAAAATGATGGAAAGAAAAGCTTTTCTTATGAAATCAAAGCATCAATGTCATTTATCCCAAATCAAAATATGGGTTTATTGTGCCTAATCATGAAAAGAAAGGAGATTATTATATGAATCTATATTTGCCCTGATTGCCAAATGAACTTCAACACTAAAAAAGGATGGAAAGAGAAGCTTTTCTTAAGAAACCAAAGCATCAATGACATTTATCCCAATGAGCATGATGAGTTTACGGTGCCCAATCATAAAGGAAAAAAGATTACTATGTGAATCCGTGTTTGTCCCAATTATCAAATGAACTTTAATTCTAAAAAATAGTGGAAAGAGAATGTTTTCTTATGAATCCAAAGCATCAATATCATTTATCCCAACGAGTAGAATGAGTTTATGGTGCCCAATTATGAAAAGAAATGATATTATTATGTGATTCTGACTTTGTCCCAACTGACAAATTAACTTTAAAACTAAAAATTAATGGAAAGAGAAGCATTTCTTATGAAACCAAAGTATCAATGTTGTTTGTCCCAATAAGGAGAATGAGCTTATGTTGCCCAATCATGAAAAGAAAAGAGATTATTATGTGAATCCATCTTTTTTCTAATTGATAAACGAACTTTGATTCTAAAAAGTGGTGAGAAGACAAGCTATTTAAATGAAACCAAAGCATCAATGTCACTCATCCCAATACAGAATATGAGTTTATGGTGCCTAATCATGAAAAGAAAGAATATTATTATGTGAATCTATGTCTGTCCCAACTGATAAATGAGCTTTAACTCAAAAAAATGATGGAAAGAAAAGCCTTTTTTATGAAATGAAAGCATCAATGTCATTTATCCCAGTGAGGAGAATGAGTTTATGGAGCCCGATCATTGAAAGAAAGGAGATTACTATGACAATCTGTGTTTAGCTCAATTGACCAGCAAACTTTAATTCTAAAAAATAGTGGAAAGAGAAGGTTTTCTTAAAAAACCAGAGCATTAATGTCATTTATCCCAATGAGTAGAACAAGTTTGTGTTGCCTAATCAAGAAAGAAAAGAGATTGCTCTGTGAATCTGTATTTGTCCCAACTGCGAAATGAACGTTAATTGTAAAAAATGGTGGAAACAGAAGCTCTTCTTATGAAACCAAAGCATCAATGTCATTTATCCCAATGAAGAGAATGAGATTATGGTGCACAATCATGAAAAGAAATGAGATTACTATGAGAATCTATGTTTTTCCCAATTAACAAATGAACTTTAATTCTAAAAAATGGGGAAACAACAGGTTTTCTTATGAAACCAAAGCATCAATGTCATTTATCTCAATGACTAGAATGAGTTTATGGTGCCAAACATGAAAAGAATAGAGATTACTATATGAATCCGTGTTTGTTCTAATTGACAAATAAACTTTAACACTAAAAATGATGGAAGGAGAAGTTTTTCTTATGAAACCAAACCACCAATGTCATTTATTCGAATGAATAAAATTAGTTTATGGTGCCCAATCATAAAAAGAAAGAAGATTATTATGCAAATCCATGTTTGTCCTGATTGACAAATGAACTTTAACACTAAAAAATAATGGAAAGAGAAGCTTGTCTTATGAAACCAAAGCCTCAATATCATTTATCCCAATGAGGGGAATGAGTTTACGGTGCCCAATCATGAATAGAAAATAGATTGCTATATGAATCCGTGTTGGTTTCAAGTCACAAACAAACATTAATTCTAAAAAATGGTGGAATGAGAAGGTTTTCTTATGAAACCAAAGCATCAATGTCATTTATCCCAATGAGTAGAACGAGTTTATGGTGCCAATCATGAAAAGAAAGGAGATCATTATGTGAATCCGTGTTTGTTCCAATTGAACAATAAACTTTAACTCTAAAAAAATGATGGAAATAGAAGCTTTTCTTATGAAACTAGAGCATCAATATCATTTATCCCAGTGAGTAGAGTTTATGGTGCCCAATCATGAAAAGAAAAGAGATTATTATGTGAATCCATGTTTGTCCTCATTGACAAATAAACTTTAACACTAAAAAATGATGGAAAGAGAAGCTTTTCTTATCGAACCAAAGCATCAATATCATTTATCCCAATGAGGAGAATGAGTTTACGGTGCCCAATCTTGAAAGGAAAGTAGATTACTATGCGAATCCATGTTTGTCCCAACTGAGAAACAAATTTTAATTCTAAAAATAATAGTGAAAAAAGAAGCTTTTCTTATCAAACCAAAAGCATTAATGTCATTTATCCCAATGAAGAGAATGACTTTATGGTGCCCAACTATTAAAGGAAAGGAGATTACTATGTGAATTCATGTTTATCCAATCGAGAAATGAATATTAATTCTATAAAATGGTGGAAAGAGAAGGTTTTCTTATGAATCCAAAGCATCAATGGCATTTATCTCAACGAGTAGAACGAGTTTATGGTGCCCAATCGTGAAAGGAAAGGAGATTATTATGTGAATCCATGTTTGTCCCAATTGACAAATGAACTCTAAACTAATAAATGATGGAAAGAGAAGCGTCTCTTATGAAACCAAAGCTTCAATGTCATTTATCCTAAAGAGGAGAATGAGTTTATGGTGCCCAATCATGAAAAGAAAAGAGATTACTAAGTGAATCCATATTTTTCTTAATTGAGAAACGAACTTTAATTCTAAAAAATGGTGGAAAGAAAAGGTTTTCTTAAGAAACCAAAGCCTTAATGTCATTTATCCTAATGCGTAGAATAAGTTTATGGCACCCAATCATGGAAAGAAAGGAGATTATTATGTGATTCCACCTTTGTCCTATTTGACTAATGTTGTTTGATTCTAAAATATGATGGGAAGAAAAGCTTTTTAAATGAAATTAATGCATCTATGTCATTTATCCTAATACGGGGAATACATTTATGGAGCCTAATCATGATAGAAAAGAGATTATTCTATGAATCTGTGCTTGTCCCATTCAACAAATAAACTTTAGCTCTAAAAAATGATGGAAAGAGAAGCTTTTCTTATGAAAACAAAGCATCAATGTCATTTACCCCAATGAGTGAAACGAGTTTATGGTGCCCAATCAGGAAAAGAAAGGAGATTATTATGTGAATCCACATTTGTCTCGATTGACAAATTAACTTTAACACCAAAAAATGATGGAAATAAAAGCTTTTCTTATGAAACCAAAGGGTCAATGTCATTTATCCCAATGGGGAGAATGAGTTTATGGTGCCTAATCATGAAAAGATGGGATATTACTATTTGAATCCGTGTTTGTTCCAATTGACTAACGAACTTTGATTCTAAAAAATGATGGGAAGAAAAGCTTTTTAAATGAAACTAAAACATCAATGTCATTTATCCTAATACAAGGAATGAGTTATAGTGCCCAATCACAAAAGAAAAGAGATTATTGTGTGAATCCGTGTTTGTTCCAATTGAAAAATAAACATTAGCTCTAAAAAATGATGGAAAGAGAAGGTTTTTTATGAAACCAAAGCATTAGTGTCATTTATCCTAAAGAGTAGAATGAGTTTTTGGCGCCCAATCATCAAAAGAAAAGAGATTATTATATGAATCCGTGTTTGTCCCGATTGAAAAATAAACTTTAACACTAAAAAATAATGGAAAAAGAAGCTTCTCTTATGAAACCAAAGCATCAGTATCATTTATCCCAACGAGCGAAATGAGTTTACGGTGCCCAATCATGAAAAGAAAGTAGATTACTATGTTAATCCTTGTTTGTCCCAATGGTGAAATGAATTTTAATTCTAAAAAATGGTGGAAAGAGAAGCTTTTCTAATGAAACCAAAGCATCAATGTCATTTATCCCAAATAGGAGAATGAGTTTATGGTGCCCAATCATTAGAGGAGCAGAGATTACTATGTGAATCCATGTTTGTCCAATTGAGAAACTAACTTTAATTCTAAAAATTGGTGGAAAGAAAAGGTTTTCTTGGGAATCCAAGGCATCAATGTCATTTATCCCAACGAGTAGAATGCATTTACGGTGCCCAATCATGCAAAGAAATGAGATTATTTTGTGAATCTGTGTTTGTCCCAAATAACAAATGAACTTTAAAACTAATAAATGATGGAAAAAGAAGCATTTCTTATAAAACCAAAGTATTAATGTCATTTATCCCAATGAGGAGAATGAGTTTATGCTGCCTAATCATGAAAAGAAAGAAGATTGTTACGTGAATCCGTGTGTCCCAATTGAGAAATGAAATTTAATTCTAAAAAATGGTGGAAATAGAAGCTCTTTTTATGAAACCAAAGCATCAATGTCATTTATCCCGATGCGAGGAATGAATTTATGGTGCCCAATCATGAAAACAAAAGAGATTACTATGTGAATTCATGTCTGTCCAATTGAAAAATGAGCTTTAATTCTAAAAATTGGTGGAAAGAAAAGCTTTTCTTACGAAACCAAAACAAAAATGTCATTTATCCCACTGAGCAGAATGAGTTTATGGTGCCCAATCATGAAAAGAAAGGATATTATTATGGGAATCTATCTTTGTCCTAATTGACTGACAGACTTTGATTCTTGCAAATGATGGGAAGAAAAGCTTTTTAAATGAAACTAAAGCTGATATGTCATTTATCCCAATGCTGGGAATAAGTTTATAGTGCCTAATCATGAAAGGAAGGGAGATTTTTATGTGAATTCATGCTCATCCAAATTGACAAATAAACATTAACACTAAAAAATGATGGAAGAAGAAGCTTTTCTTATGAAACAAAAGCATCAATGCCATTTATCCCAATAAAGAGATAAGTTTATGGAGCCTAATCATGAAAAAAAAAGGAAGTTACTATGCAGATCCGTATTTGTCCCAATTGACAAAGGAAATTTCATTCATTCTAAAGAATGGTGGAAATATAAGGTCTTCTTATGAAACCAAAGCATCAATGTCATTTATCCCAATGAGTAGAACGAGTTTATAGTGCCTAATCTTGAAAAAAAAAGCGATTATTATGTGAATTTGCATTTGTCTCGATTGACAAATGAACTTTAATACAAAAAAATGATGGAAGGAGAAGCTTTTATTATGAAACCAAAGCATCAATATCATTTATCTTAATAAAGAGAATGAGTTTACGGTGCCCAATCATGAAAAAAAAGAGATTACTATGTGAATCCGAGTTTGTCCCAATTGAGAAACGAACTTTAATTCTAAAAAATGGTGGAAAGAGAAGCTTTTCTTATGAATCCAGAGCATCAATGTCATTTGTCCTAATGAGTAAAATGTTTATGGTGCCAAATCAAGAAAAGAAAGGAGATTATTATGTGATTCCGTCTCTGTTCTAATTGACAAACGAACATTGATTCTAAAAAATGATAGGAAGAAAAGCTCTTAAAATGAAACTAAAGCATCAATGTCCTTTATCCTAATGCAGGGAATGAGTTTATGGAGCCAAATCATGAAAAGAAAGGAGATTATTATGTGAATTCATGTTTATTCCAATTTACAAATAAACTTTAACTCAAAAAAATGATGGAAAGAAAAGCTTTTCCTATGAAACCAAAGCATCAATATCATTTATCCCAATGAGTCGAACTAGTTTATGGTGCCCAATCATGAAAAGAAAGGAGATTATTATGTGTGTCCGTGTTTGTCCTGATTGATAATTGAACTTTAACACTAAAAAATGATGGAAAGATAAGCTTTTCTTATGAAACCAAAGTGTCAATATCAATTATCCCAATGAGGGGAATGAGTTTACAGTGCCCAATCATGAAAAGAGAGCAGATTACTTTATGAATCCATGTTTGTCTCAATTAAGAAACAAACTTTAATTCTAAAAAATAGTGGAAAGAGAAGCTTTTTTTATGAATCCAAAGCATCGATGTCATTTATCCCAATAAGTAGAACGAGTTTATAGTGCCTAATCAAGAAAGAAAAGGAGTTTATTATGTTATTTCGTCTTTGTCCTAATTGACTGACGAACATTGATTTAAAAAATGATGGGAAGAAAAGCTTTTAAAATGAAACTAAAGCATCAATGTGGCTTATCCTGTTGCAGGGAATAAGTTTATTGTGCCCAATCATGAAAAGAAAGGAGATTATTATATGAATCCATGTTTGTTCCAATTAACAAATAAACTTTAACTCTAAAAAATGATGGGAAAAGAAGCTTTTCTTATGAAACCAAAGCATCAATGTCATTTATCCTAATGCGGGGAATGAGTTTATCATGCCCAATCATGAAAAGAAAGGAGATTATTATGTGAATCTGTGTTTGTTCCAACTGACAAATAAACTTTAACTCTGAAAAATGATGGAAAGAGAAGCTTTTCTTATGAAACCAAAGCATCAATGTCATTTATCCCAATAATTCGAATGAGTTAATGGTACCTAATCATGAAAAGAAAAGAGATTATAATGTGACTCCGTGTTTGTCCCGATTAGCAAATGAACTTTAACACTAAAAATTGATGGAAAGGGAAGCTTTTCTCATGAAACCAAAGCATCAATATCATTTATCCTAATGAGGAGAATGAGTTTACGGTGCCCAATCATGAAAAAAAAGCAGATTACTATATGAATCCATGTTTGTCTCATTTGAGAAATGAACTTTAATTCTAAAAAATAGTGGAAAGAAAAGCTTTTCTTGTGAATCCAAAGCATCAATGTCATTTATCCCAATGAGTAGAATGAGTTTATGGTGCCCAATCAAGAAAAGAAATGAGATTATTATGTGATTCCATCTTTCTCCTAATTGACTGAAGAACATTGATTCTAAAAAATGACGAGAAGAAAAGCTTTTAAAATGGAACTAAAGCATCAATGTCACTTATCCTAATGCGAGGAATAAGTTTATCATGCCCAATCATGAAAAAAAAAGAGATTATTATGTGAATCTATATTTGTTCCCATTGACAAATAAACTTTAACTTTAAACAATGATGGAAAGAGAAGCTTTTCATATAAAACCAAAGCATCAATGTCATTTATCCAAATGAGTAGAACGAGTTTATGGTGCCCAATCATGAAAAGAAATGAGATCATTATGTGAATCCATATTTGTCCCGATTGATAAATGAACTTTAACACCAAAAATGATGGAAAAAGAAGCTTTTCTTATGAAATCAAAGTATCAATATCATTTATCCCAATGACGAGAATGAGTTACGGTACCCAATCATGAAAAGAAAGTAGATTACTATATGAATCCATGTTTGTCCTAATTGAGAAATAAACTTTAATTCTAAAAATGGTGGAAAGAAAAGCTTTTCTTATGAAACCAAAGCATCAATGTCATTTATCCCAATGAGGAGACTAAGTTTATAGTGCCCCATTATTAAAGAAAAGGAGATTGCTATGCGAATTCGTGTTTGTCCCTTTGAGAAATGAACTTTAATTCTAAAAAATAGTGGAAAAAGAAGGTTTTCTTATAAATCCAAAGCATCAATGCCATTTATCCTAATAAGTAGAACGGGTTTATGGTGCCCAATCATGAAATGAAAGGGGATTATTATGTGAACTATATTTGTCCTAACTGATAAATGAGCTTTAAAAGTAATAAATGATGGAAAGAGAAGCGTTTTTTATGAAACCAAAGCATCAATGTCATTATCACAATAGGGAGAATTAGTTTATTTTGCCTAATCATGAAAAGAAAGGACATTACTATGTGAATCCGTGTTTGTTCCAATTGAGAAATGCACATTAATTCTAAAAAATCATCTAAAGAGAAGCTTTTCTTATAAAACCAAAGCATCAATATCATTTATCTTAATGAAGAGATTGAGTTTATGGTGCCCAATCATGGAAAGAGAGGACATTATTATGAGAATCTGTGTTTGCCCTAATTGACAAACGAACTTTAATTCTTAAAAATGGTGGAAAAAGAAAGTTTTCTTTTAAAACCAAAGGTTCAATGTGATTATCCCAATGAGTAGAATGAGTTTATGGTGCCAATCATGAAAAGAAAGAAGATTATTTTGTGAATCCGTGTTTGTCCCAATTGACAAATGAACTTTAACACTAAAAAATGATTGAAGGAGAAGCTTTTCTTGCGAAACCAAAGCATTAGTGTCATTTATCCCAATGAGGGGGATGAGTTTACAATGCCTAAAAAAGAAAAGAGATTACTATATGAATCCGTTTTTGTATCAATTGAGAAACGAGCTTTAATTCTAAAAATGGTGAAAAGATAAGCTTATCCTATGAAACCAAAACAACAATGTCATTTACCCCAATGAGTAGAATGAGTTTATGTTGCCAAATCATGAAAAAAAAAGAGATTATCATGTGAATCCGACTTTGTCCTAATTAACAGATGAACTTTGATTCTAAAAAAGGGTAGGAAGAATAGCTTTTTAGATGAAACCAAAGCATCAATGTCATTTATCCCAATACGAAAAATGAACTTATGGTAACCAATCATGAAAAAAAAAAGATTACTATGTGAATCTGTATTTGTCCCAATTGGCAAATGAACTTAATTCTAAAAAATATTGGAAAGAGAAGGCTTTCTTATGAATCCAAAGTATCAATGTCATTTATCCTAATGAGTAGAACAAGTTTATGGTGCCCAATCATGAGCAAAAAAAGATTATTATGTGATTCTGACTTTGACTTAATTGACTAACAAACTTCGATTCTAAAAAATGATGGGATGAAAGCATTTTAAATTAAACTAAAGCATGAATATCATTTATCCCAATATGGGGAATGAGTATATCATGCCCAATTACGAAAAGAAAAGAGATTATTATGTGAATTCGTATTTGTCCTAATTGACAAATAAACCTTAACTCTAAAAAAAGATGGAAAGGTAAGCTTTTCTTATGAAACCAAAGCATCAATGTCTTTTATCCCAATAAGAAGAATGAGTTTATGGTGCCTAATCATGAAAAAAAAGGAGATTACTATTAGAATCTGTGCTTGTCCTAATTGACAAATGAACTTTAATTCTAAAAAATGGTGGCAAGCGAATGCTTTTTTATGAAACCAAAGCATTAATGTCATTTATCCCAACGAGTAGAATAGGTTTATGGTGCCCAACATGAAAAGAATCTAGATTATTATGTGAATCCGTGTTTGTCCCAATTGACAAATGAACTTTAACACTAAAACATGATGGAAAGAAAAGCTTTTCTTTTAGCATCAATGTCATTTTTACCATTGAGAAGAATGAGTTTATAAAGCCCAATCACGAAAAGAAAGGAGATTACTATGAGAATCCGTGTTTATCCCAATTGACAAATGAATTTTAACTCTAAAAAATGGTGGAAAGAGAAAGTTTTCCTATGGAACCAAAGCAATAATGTCATTTATCCAAATAAGTAGAACGAGTTTATGGTGCCCAATCATGAAAAGAAAGGAGATTATTATGTAATTTCATCTGTCCTAAATGACTGATAAACTTTGATTCTAAAAAATGATGGGACGAAAAGCTTTTTAAATGAAACTAAAGCATCAATGTCATTTATCCCAATGCGAGAATGAATTTACGGTGCCCAGTTATGAAAAAAGAGAAGATTACTATGTGAATCCGTATTTATCCCAATTAAGAAATGAACTACAATTCTAAAAATTGGTGGAGAGAAAAGCTTTTCTTATGAAACCAAAGCAACAAGTCATTTATCCCACTGAGCAAAATGTGTTTATGGTGCCCAATCATGAATAGAAAATAGATTATTATGTGATTCTATTTTTGTCCTAATTGACTGACGAACTTTGATTCTTAAAAATGATGGGAAGAAAAACTTTTTAAATGAAACTAAAGCATCAATGTCATTTATCCTAATGTGGGGAATGAGTTTATGGTGCCTAATCATGAAAAAAAGGGAGATTTTTATGTGAATCCGTGTTTGTCCCAATTGACAAATGAAATTTAACTCTAAAAAATGATGGAAGAAGAAGCTTTTCTTATAAAACCAAAGCATCAATGTCATTTATCCCAATGAGTGGATGAGTTTATGGTGCGCAATCATGAAAAGAAAGGAGATTACTATGAGAATCCATGTTTGTCCTAATTGACAAATGAACTTCCATTCTAAAAAATGGTGGAAATATAAGGTTTTCTTATGAAACCAAAGCATCAATGTCATTTATCCCAATAAGCAGAAGAAGTTTATGGTGCCCAACCATGAAAAGAAAAGAGATTATAATATGAATCCATGTTTGTCCCAATTGACAAATAAACTTTAACATTAAAAAATGATAAAAGGAGAAGCTTTTCTTATGAAACCAAAGCATCAATATCATTTATCCCAATGATGAGAATGAGTTTACAGTGTCCAATAATAAAAAGAAAAGAGATTACTATGTGAGTCTGTGTTCCTATCAATTGAGAAGCTAACTTTAATTCTAAAAAAAGGTGGAAAGAGAAGCTTTTCCTATGAAACCAAAGCAACAATGTCTTTTATCCTATTTAGTAGAATAAGTATATGCTGCCAAATCATGAAGAAAAGGAAGATTATCATGTGAATCCATCTTTGCCCTAATTAATAGATGAACTTTGATTCTAAAAAATAGTGAGAAGAAAAGCTTTTTAAATGAAACCAAAACATTAATGTCATTTATCCCAATGCAAAAAATGAGTTTATGGTGCCCAATCATGAAAAGAAGGAGATTACTATGTGAATCTGTGTTTGTCCCAATTGGCAAATGAACTTAATTCTAAAAAATGTTAGGAAGAAAAGGTTTTCTTTTGAATCCAAAGCATCAATGTCATTTATCCCAATGAGTAGAATGAGTTTATGGTGCCCAATCATGAAAAGAAAGGAGATTATT
>JBBYHL010005921.1:0-12347 GCA_038381835.1 Adansonia madagascariensis
GGTGCATGCATCATTTCATCATAACCATCATGACTATCATCATTTTGGGATAATTGTTCTGGTTCGGTGTTCAGCAAAGGGCATCATTTATGGAGCAATAACTTATCTCAACTATCGAGTCCTTTGAAAATGTCAGAACATGGTCAGAAGGTCGCCAATGTCAAGACGAGGACATCCTAAAGCCTAACTATGTCTCAGAAATGCATGAAGAGGTCAAGATCGATTTTTCTCAGAATGATTATCGAGAACTGAAGCACATTTAGGACAATTGGGATAGCAACATGAAAGAAGCCTTTACTAAAAATTATGGGGATATAGCTCTTTTACTTCTAGTTCAGTTGGATGATGGCTTGTAGCGAGCAGCAGCATAGTTTTGGAATCTAGCCTACCGATGCTTCACTTTCAACCAATAAGATTTAGTCCCTACCATTGATGAGTACATAGCCCTGCTCAACATAGAAAGGGCCAGGTCAAAACGGATTTACTGCAAGGCGCTAACACCTCCTCCGTTCAAGAAAAGGTTAAGGCATATTCTTGGAGTCATAGAAGCATGGGTTGACAGTCCTATTAAAGTAAAAGGGAGTAGTGAATGCATCTCTTGGGCCAGTTTGAAAGAGGAATTGGTAAATCTTTTTGATTAAAAGAAAGATGTCTATGCTCCGGCAATCTACGGGCTCGTTATATTCCTAAAGACTTTGGGTTATGTAGAGGTGGCAGTCACAGATTTCTTTTCTCATTTCTGTTGCAACATTGACCCTACTTTCGCCATTATCGCTAAAACCATCTACGCCTTAAGCTTTTGTAAAAGAACAGGGACAAGAAGGTTTATCGGGTATGCCCCATTGCTCTAGATATAACTCTTAGGTAATCTTTGTGTTAGGAAAGGGAGAGTCAGACAAAGTTTCTTCTTCAAGATCAGTCCTCTTTCCACGGCATTAGAGGAAGAATATCACTAAGATAAGATAGAAAAGCATTAGGTCGAGGAATTACGAAATGTCAACGAGGAAGAAATTATGTGGAGAGCCCTATGGGTGTTCCCTCAGTCAATTGTGTACAGATGTGGAGACTACACTTGTGTGCCACTCTTGGGATTATGGGGAAATACTAGTTATGCTCCTCTTTTGGTGTTGCATCAGTTCTAGTGCTAGCAATTCATCCCGTTCTTTGAAGACTTGGGATATTGGGATTTTGAATACGAAAAGCCCAGTTATAAAGTGAAAGTCCAGTTAGCTTTCCAAGCTTGGAAGAAGATCCCTTGTATGGAAAGATACTGGAGAGGAAGCCCCACCATGCCTAGATATAAAGAATTGAGACTCCGTTGTATCAATGATCCATTGCCACCACCCAACTCTAGGATACTGTAAATCCCAATAGAGGAACCACTTTCTGAGATTAAGCTACTTAGGAGGGAGTTAGAGCAAGAAAAAGCATCCTTTGCTACAGAAATCTCTTGACTTAAAGAGGAAAAGGGCTAGCTAGAGATGGATATATATCTTAGGAACGGTGAAATGGATCGAGCTATTAAAGAAAGGGATCACTTCAAAGATGACCTTGAGAGCCTGACTAAGGATTATGTGACACTATGAAAAGCTAACAAGTCCAGACGCATTGGCAAGACATCAATCAAATGGGAAGTGAAAGTTGCCACTCTCAATCGTGAACTGAATCAGCAAAAAGAGGAAGTCAGAACCAGCAAAGAAAAGTTCACGAAGGCACGTGCTCTTACTTCCACCTAGCAATGAAGGAATCAAAGACTTGAGGTGCAAATGCGAGATACGAGAGCCACCAGGGTTGAAAATGAAGCCCTTATTCATAGAATTCGAGAGTTAGAACAGTCTCTTCAGGATCATCAAGGTCATATCAATGAACTAACAAGGGCTTCCAAGCAACGTGAACTAGATTAGCAAGCGACAATCAAGCAAGCACGTTTGAACTACTAAGAACAACATCAGCACCTCATTCAACAAGTTCAAATTGCTCAATGAGAGGCAGATGACATGATTAAAGTAGCTCGGTCCATAAGGCAAGACATCGTACCTGTGGGAGATCGTGTGCAATAACTTTTGGGTTTTCTTGATCGTGTGATTACACAATGTAATCATGTTAGATACTTTCAGATGTAATCTTGTCATAAAAAAAGAAACCTTTTTGTGACTTTATGAATGATGTTATTGATGAAGCTGTTCCAAGAATCAATTGTCTCCAATGCATATGCACATTTAATTTCACCATTTTTCATTGCACATTTAATTGCACTTGCATCAATCATTCATTATCTTAACTCATCATTGCATCATAAATGCTTATCACTAAATACATTTAAAAAAGTCTAATATAGGAATTGGGCCATAAAAGTGCAAGGGATTTCGAGATCAATCAGGAACACAGAACCTTACATCACGCACTACTACAACAATAACACCGCAAACAAATCATGGAGAGTGATCATAAGCTTGTATTGAGCAACTTGAGCTAATGGTCAAGGAATCACAGGACTAGATGCTTCGTCAGCAATACGAAATGCAAAATCAAATCGTAAAACTTATGGAACTAATGACTGACTCTATGAAAGAAAAAGGGCAAGCAAGCACTGCCGAAACAAGGAATAATCCTCCTAATCTTGAAAGTCCCCCTGCCAATAATCCAAAACCTGCCCAAAAAGAAACTAGATAAGAATAACAGCCCACTCCTACACCTGCTGCTCAGGCTCTAGCAGTCATTTACCTTTATCCCATTACGGTAGGTTAATTCATTCCTGGTATTCAAAGGGTGAATATAGGAGTCTCATCAGTAGATTCGATAACCCTTGATCATGAGGAACTAGAGAAAACAAAAGGTCAAAAGTCTACCATGACTACGGAAGAAGTGAACAAATTCCAACTACTGGAAAAATGCCTCCAAGCTATCGAGGGGAGTGACAAGTTCGGAGCTCTTGATGCGCAATCATTGTCTTTGGTGTCCAACCTTGTCATTCCCCCAAAATTCAAATCCCAAAGTTTGAAAAGTTAATGGAACCACTGATCCTTCTGTCCATACTCGAATGTACCTATAAAAGATGGCTCATTACGAGAAAGATGAAAAGCTCCTCATCCATTGCTTCCAACACAGCCTCATTAAGGTAGTAGCTCGGTGGTATATCGAGCTAGATAATGTGAAAATCCAATCATGGGCTGACTTGGCTAAGGCCTTTCTAAATCAATACTAGCATGTGTCAGATTGGGCACTGGATCAACTTTCCTTAGTGAATTTTGAAAAGAAATCCACTGAAAGCTTTAGGCAATATGCCCAAAGATGGAGAGAGGAAGCAGCCCTAGTCTAGCCTCCCCTTATAGAAAAAGAAATGACAGTCACTTTCATCCATACCTTACGCGCTCCTTATTACGAAAAGCTCGTAGGAAATGCCACCAAGAAATTTGCTGACCTAGTCCTCTCTGGAGAAATGATTGATGTAGCCATTAAGAATGGTAGAATGTCACCCAGGGAAACATTTGGATCAAGCAAAAAGCCTATGGCTAGCAAAAAGAAGGAAAGAGAGGCCAATGCCATAAGTTATGCTACCTCATCTTAGTCGAAATGACGTCAAACACCTGACCCTCACTACCCAAGCACACTGTATTCTCACCCTATCACCATACCCCTCAGCCAATTAATGCCATAACCTACAACCCATCCTTTGCAATCCCATCTAACCCACCATAAAGCTACCCTCCACAAGATCACCAAAGTACCAATCGAGCAACTAATAATGCACTTAGCAATTGAGGTGCAAATCAACAAAGACAACATTTTGATCCCATCCCTATGACCTATAAGGAGCTCTGCCAAACCTTGCTCCAAAATCACTTAGTGGCTCCAATCTATGCCTAAAAAAGAAGCCACCATATCTGCCATGGTAAAACCCTAACACCCACTAGGAATACCATGCTGGAGCAACGTGGTATGACATTGAGAACTGCATATCTTTTAAACGAAACGTGCAAAATCTAATCAACTCAAAAGTCTTGCAGTTTGGGATGAACTAGGGACCAAATGTTGCTACCAATCCTTTACAAAACCATACTAAGCCAGCTACAAACATGATCGACACTGAGAACAAACATGAAGTAAAGGCAAGCATAGAGGATGTAAGGATGCCAATGTTTTTCGTCTCGCAAACATTGATTCAGGTCGGGTTGCTCAATGCAACAAAAAAATTAGAAGATAATCCTCACAACTTTTGTGACTTCCATGCAGTTATAGGTCATACCCTACAAACATGCAAGGAGTTTAGGTCCATGGTTCAAAGAATAATGAATGAAGGCCAGATAGAATTCTATCATGAGATCACACCTGCTGCTAAATCTATCAATATGATAGGAGATGAAACCATGCCCTTACCTTATGGGAGAAATCGACCCCTCATTCTTCATGGCAAGTCAAGTCCCAAGGTTAATTTTTCGGTACCTACACCAAAGTTGGTTGTAGAAGTACCTAAACATTCTCGTATAAGAGCAACAAAGCTTTTCCATGGAAATACAAGAATCAGGTAGTGATGATCGAAGAGCTAACTCCCTCAACTGCTACAATGGAACTATCAAGAGTTAGTTATCTAACTCATAGTGGTAGATGTGACACTCCCCTAGCTCAAGAAAAATAAAAGGTTGATGCATCTCCAAGCACCAGTACCATTCAGGCCCGAGTAAAAAATTTTGAGCTCGAAAAAGTCAAGGAAGTAGTGAAAGAAAGAGAAGCCATGGAGTTTCTCAAGTTCATTAAGTACAGTGAATACTGCATTATGGATTAGTTAAGCAAACAACCTGTAAAAATTTCTGTGCTATCTCTGCTTTTTAATTCAGAGGTTCATCGAAATGCATTCCTAAAAGTCCTAAACGAAGCATATGTGCCCCCAGATGTCTCCATAAAAAAGTTGGATCAGTTAATGAACAACATCATGGCCGATAATTATATCTCATTCACTGATGATGAGATCCCACCCGAAGGCCAGGGCAGTTATAAGGCTCAGCATATCACTACCCATTGTAAGGGATGCATTTTGCCTAAAGTACTTATAGACAATAGGTTAGCCCTTAATGTCATGCCTATGACTACATTAAGCGAACTCCCTATTGATCAGTCTAACATCAAAAGTAGACACACCATAGTTCGAGCCTTTGATGGAACGTGTCACGGAGTAATTAGAAATATCACAATCTAGCTCCAAATAAGCCCATATACATATGAAATAGACTTTCAAGTTATGGATATTAATCTTTCTTACAATTGCCTATTAGGAAGGTCGTGGATACACTACGTCAGAGCCATCCCATCCTCTTTCCATCAGAAGCTCAAATTTATGATAGATGACAAAGGAGTCATCATCGAAGCTGGAGAAGAAATGATCACCACTATTTTCACCAAGGATATTTACATAGAGCCTAATGAAGATGCATCAAATTCATCATTCCAATCCTTCGAGTTTGTCAATGCGACATTTATGAGAGAAGGATTGCCAATGGTCGAACCTTATTTGTCAAAGAGTACCTACTCGGGTTTAAAAATGACTATTGGAAAAGGTTTTCATGCTAGAAAAGGGCTTGGCAAGAATTTGCAAGGGATAGCCTGAGCCTTACAGGTCACCACTCAAGCCAATGAAAGAGGCTTAGGATTTAAGGCCAATGCGCACTTAAGAAAGCAGCAAGAAAAGAGGACCTACAACCAGGAGATGACACGATAATTAGGTCGAGAAGGGGAGTCAAAGCTGATAATGTTTCCATCTTTCAATGAGATATTTCGTTTGGGGGGATGAATCAATCCAAGCCAATCGAAAGAGCAAAAGGCCAAAGATGTCTCGGTTATCCTAAACAGGGCACTTAATAGCCTTTATCTCCAAGATACCAAACAATAAAATTCATGTTCTTCCACTAAGACCTGATTTGATGATGGGGTTATGATGGTAACCCCTACATTTTTTATGTCCCTTTCATGTAATGCCAAGAAATGAAAACCTACCTGTCCTCGCACAAGGGCAGATGGGTGTCCTATGTAAGGGGCATTTTTTATCAAACATTATCAATGAAATGACTTTTGCATATATCATTCCATATTGTGTATCACTTTTTAACCTTTTTGTCTCCATTACTCTTTTACCTCCAATTTTATCCAAATCCCTTAGTTATGTGTGCCTTTTGCAATGTTTATTTCTTTGCCCTTTCAGGTGTCCTAACTATAGTGACATGGATGTGTTTGATGGGTCTTTGAAGATTGATTTTGAACACTCAATTGGCACTAGTGAAGTCGATCATGAAGAAGATTTTGAAGAAAGCTTTATACCACCAGACCTTTTACGATTAGTTAAGCAAGAGGAGAAGCAAATCATGCCCCATAAAGACCCAACAAAAGTAATAAATCTGGGTACTCAAGAAGACCGAAAGGAGGTTAAAATCGAAACCCCAATAAAGTCGACAACTAGGACCAAGCTGATAGACCTACTTCAAGAATATCGAGATGTATTCGCTTGGTCATACTAAGACATGCCAGGACTGGACACTGATATAGTAGTCCACAAGCTTCCCATAAAGCCTGGATGCAAACCAATCCGGCAAAAGTTAAGGAGGATAAAGCCAGAAATGCTCTTCAAAATTAAAGAGAAAGTCAAGAAGCAGTTTCATGCAGGGTTTATTGGAGTAGCTAAATACCCAAAATGGGTTGCCAAAATAGTCCCAGTCCCAAAGAAAGATGACAAGGTATAGATATGTATTGATTATCGGGATCTAAATCGAGCTAGTCCCAAGGATTACTTTCTTATACCCCATATCAACATTTTGGTCGACAACACGGCTAAGAATTCTTTATTCTCTCTCATGGATGGATTCTCAGGCTACAACCAGATCAAGATGGCATCCAAAGACATGGAGAAAATAACTTTTGTAACTATGTGGGGGACATTTTGCTATAATGTCATGCCCTTTGGACTCAAAAATGCTGGGGCAACATATCAACGAGCCATGGTAGAACTATTCCATGACATGATGCAAAAAGAAATCGAGGTCTACATTGATGACATGATTGCTAAGTCAATGAAAGAAGATGAGCATGTCAGAGACCTTTAGAAACTTTTTGAACGGCTATGAAAATTTCAACTCAAATTGAATCCTGCCAATTGTACCTTTGGAGTCACTTCGGGTAAGCTTTTAGGCTTTATAGTTAGCAAAAAAGGGATCAAAGTTGACCCGAACAAAGTCAAAGCCATTTAGGAAATGCCACCACCTCAAACCCAAAACGAAGTGAGAATCTTTTTAGGGAGACTGAACTACATTGCTAGATTCATATCCCAGCTCACTGACAAATGTGACCCTATCTTTTGGCTCCTTCGCAAACAAAATCTAGGAGAGTGGAATGAGGCATGTCAAGAAGCCTTTGATAAAGTCAAGCATTATCTATCAAGTCCACCAGTATTGGTGCTGCCAGTGCCTAGTCAACCTTTAATCCTTTACTTGGCAGTCATTGACAAGTCTATCGATTATGTATTAGGGCAGCATGATGAGTCAGGAAAGAAGGAACAAGCAATCTACTACTTAAGCAAAAAGTTTGTGGAATGCGAGTGCAATTACTCCGCAGTCGAGAAGTTATGCTATGCCTTAGTGTGGATAGCTAAGAGACTTAGGCAGTACATGCTGTATCACACCACATGGATGATTGCAAGGCTCAATCCTATCAAGTATCTATGCGAAGCCCCTGCACTATCAGGAAGGCTAGCTAGATGGCAAGCCCTACTTTCTGAATATGACATTGCCTATGTTAGTTAAAAGGCCATCAAAGGTAGTGTGATAGTTGACTTTTTAGCAAGTCGAGTGGCAGATGACTATGAACCCTTAAATTTTGACTTCCTAGATGAAGATCTAATGTGCATTTCTGAGACTGAAGACATCTCCAACCAAGATCAATCCTGGGAGATGTATTTTGATGGAGCATCAAATGCTCTAAGACATGGAATTAGGGCAATATTGATGTCACTCAACGGGAGTCATTATCCATTCAAAGCCAGACTAAATTTTGACTACACAAATAATATCACAGAATATGAAGCTGGTGTCATAGGGCTTCAAGCAGCCATCAAGAGGAATATCAAGATATTACATGTGTTCGATGATTCGGCCCTAGTCATCTACCAATTGAAAGGAGAGTGGCAAACTCATGATGCCAACCTAATGCAGTATGGAAGCTGACAGCAGAACTCAAGAAAGAATTTGATGATATTAGTTTTCAACACTTACCTCGAGAAGAGAACTAAATAGCTGATCTTTGGCTACATTATCATCCATGTTTAAGGTCAACTAGGAGTCAGACATTGCTCCCATCCAGATGAGCATCTACACAACTCTAATTCATTATCATAGCATCAAAAAAGAGAAAGATGGCCTACCGTGGTACTATGACATCCTTTGTTACATCAAGGATCAGCAATATCCTAAACAGGCAAACGAAAATGATAAGAGAACTATTAGAAGGCTGGCTATAGGATTTTTTCTTGATGAAAAAATCTTGTACAAAAGAAGCCACGATCAAGTATTGCTCAAATGCGCTAATACTCCTAAAGCCAAAAGGATCCAAGAAGAAATTCATGAAGGGATTTGTGGCACGCATGCTAATGGACATCAAATGGCCAAGCAAATCATGAGAGCAGGTTATTACTGGTTGACCCTCGAAAGAGACTACATCAATTATGCCTAAAAATGCCATAAGTGTCAAATCTATGCTAACAAGATCCATGTCCCTCTGATGCCACTTCATGTTATGACAGCCTCATGGCCTTTCTCCATGTGAGGCATGGATGTGATCGGGCCAATCACCCCCAAAGAATCCAATGGGCATCATTTTATCTTAGTAGCAATCGATTTTTTCACTAAGTGGGTAGAGGCTGCTTGTATGCTAACATCACTAGATCGATCGTTTGTAGGTTTATCAAGCGAGACATTATCTGTAGATATGGCCTCCCAAACCAAATCATCATAGACAACACAAGCAACTTAAATAATAAAATGATGCAAGCAGTCTGCTAACAATTTAAGATCTAGCATCATAATTCTATCCCTTATCGCTAAAAAATAAATAGGGCAGTCGAGGCAGCCAATAAAAACATCAAAAGAATAGTTGAGAAAATGGTCGAGACTTACAAAGACTGGCACGAAAAGCTATTCTTTGCACTTCATGCCTATTAGACCTCAATTCGCACTTCCACAGGTGCTACCCTATTTTCTCTTGTCTATGGGATGGAAGCTGTATTGCCTGTCGAAGTCGAGATCCCTTCTGTCAGAGTCTTGATGGAAACCAAACTTGAAGAAACTGAATGGGTTAAGAACAGATACGACCAGCTCAACCTCATCGAGGAAAAATGCATGAAGGCCATCTTCCATGGTCAAATGTATCAAAGATGCATGATTTGAGCCTATAACAAAAAGATATGCCCACGACAATTTCACCCAGGCAAATTGGTATCCCAATTCACAAAGACGCACGGGGTAAGTGGACCCCTAATTAGGAAAGACCTATGTCTGAAGAAGCCTTCTCTGGAGGGGCTTTAATCTTGTCAGAAATAGACGAAAATGTTTTGCCTAACCCAGTCAACTCAGATTTTGTCAGGAAATATTATACGTAGAAGGTGAAAACCTGAAAAGGCATCTTTAAAAAAAATGAAAACAAACAAAAAAAACAAAAAAAAAGAAGAAAAAAATAAATAAAAGAAAACAAAAAGGGGTCTAGATGAAAATCTGAGAAGGGCATCTGGCAACCAACCCAACTACAGTTGAAAACCCCCAAGGGTAACTTGAGAGGATTAATTTTGATGGGGCATGAATCGAGAACACCCACAAGACAATGCAAAGCAATACTAGAAGTCATTCAAATATCAGCTCATGCTAGGCACATTCATTGTTCGAGAAAGATTCTGAAAATCATCCAAAGAACATCCATGTCATGATTATCAGAGGCATCTTTCACCAAAAGATTATCTTTCTCAATACCTATCAATTGCTTGTCAAATAGTATATTGAGTGTTGTCATGAATAAATATTGCCTTGTTTCTTTTAACCCTTGTACAATTCACATTGCACTTGCCATTTAACTGATAATGTTTGATAATTAACTAAAATATGCATCAGGACATCTTGATATTACATTGAATGGAAAAGAAAAGCATAGGGAACATTGCCCATGCCTTGATCATCAAGATCATGCACTTTTCACATCCAAGCACCCACTTAGCATGACCATGCACCAAACCATTTCTTGCTTTCATAAGCCACATCTCAAGAAAAACCATTTTAAGCTAACCAAAAATTGACCCATGCGTTTTATCAAAATCCTATCAAAACTAGAGACATCAACCTAATCAGGCAAACAGTCTCCAAATTATTGACAATGCCTTCCATTTGTCAGGAAAATGATTGAGCCTCCCAAATCGAGAAATGCAACAGTCCAAGTTCTGGAGACTAAATTTTTGGTCCTATCCCTAATGGAATCAGGATAACCTACAATCCCCAGTAGGACTAGGAAAATTTTTGTCTATAGTTGCAACAAAGACGAATCGCCATCCCTTTGAGAGTCTAAATGATGTACAAGGAGAACTACAGCTATCTCCCGTATTAGACTTCATATCATGAAATCATAACAGCATTTCATATTACCATCTTACATCATCATTGTTACAATATCACTTCAAGCCAGGTTTGCTGAATCTTCAAAGAATTCCTGGTAAGAACTCTAAGCTTCACGAACTAAGTGCTATTCAAGTAAGGTCCTTTTTTTCTCATCACTTCCTGTTAAAGCCCTTTTTATTAAGCAACTTCTATCAAAGTGCTACTGTTAAAAAATTATTATCGATCGTCAAAAAAACTTTTGTCAAGAACATACGTCAGAAGCTTTGTCAAGAATTTTGTTCAGAATTAGTGCCAAAACACTTTTCAACAGGAAATTCTATCATGAACTTCTGTTAAGAAAAACTTATATTAGAAGTTTTATCAAAAACTTTGTTGCCAACCTTTAAAGCCCGCAAGTCAGTGGCATCCCTTAAAGCCCACAAGTCAGTGGCACTCTTTTAAAAGCCTACAAGTTAGTGGCACCCCTTAAAAGCCCACAAGTCAGTGGCACCCTTTTAAGCCCACAAGTCAGTGGCACCCCTTAAAAGCCCACATGACAGTGGCACCTTTTTAAAGCCTACATGTCAGTGGCACCTTTTTAAACCCATAAGTTAGTGCCACCCCTTAAAATCCCATAAGGCAGTGGCACCCTTTTAAGCCTACAAGTCAGTGGCACCCCTTAAAAGCCCATAAGTCAATCGCACCTCTGTAAAGCCCACATTCCAGTGGCACCTTTTTCAAAGCCTGCATAAGCTGGTGGAACCCAAGTCTGAGTCAAAGCCCGCACAAGCTGGTGGTACCTAAGTCAAAGCCCACATGAGTTGGTGGTACCCGAGTTAAAGCTCGCACAAACTGGTGGCACAAAGTTTAAGTCAAAGCCTGCACAAGCTAGTGGCACCCGAGTCAAAGCTGCACAAGGTGGCGGTACCCACATCAAAAATCCATGTTACTCTATGCTTACTTAAGGGGGTCAAACCTTAGAAAACCTAACACCCTAGTGTTTTGGGGAGCGTTAGTCTACCCCGGACAAAATAGTGTCTATTTGTCTTTACCCTATTCCTGATTCTCAGCAACAGTCAATGAGAGGTAGCTATAGACACCTTATTTTATCCAGGCTAATTTTTTTAGCAATCGAGCTAATTTTCCACAATCTAAGCATTTTTTACTCATCCACCATTGATCAAAAACTTGATTTTAACTCATTTATTTGTATCAGAAAAAGATATCAAAACTTATGTCAAATTACGAATTTAGACTTTTGAATTAATCAAAACATTTTTTTGAAATCTAAATTAGATAAAAAAAAGGTCAATGTCACATAATCACCCTACTCCCTAGTTTGTTGGCTAAGATCACAATCAGCCACCCTATTTGCAGGAAAATCATTTCAACATTTAAACCAGCCACTCTATGCCCATCACATTGGTAGCAAGTTGCTCCTTATAGCCACCAAGTTGACACCACTTTGTCCTCCTTGAGAAATGACCAAAAACACCTTCAACTTGGCTCCAAAAGGCTGGTATAAATAGACCACTTCTATCTCAGCTAAAAAAGGTTAGATTCTAGCTTATTTTTCACTTCCAAAGCATATTCACACATCAAAGAAATCCAAATCCCGTAGCTCTTCATCCACCAGCCAAAAATAGCCCTAAAATACTCACTCTCAACCTCTACACATTCTGAAAATCACCTTCATCCATACTAGAACCAAAACCTCATTGTTTCTCTCTTTTT
>JBBYHL010005943.1:0-12344 GCA_038381835.1 Adansonia madagascariensis
TATGAAAAAGTACTGTTAAAGGTTGAGTTAGTAGGTCGATATCAAGGTAAAGAGCTTGCCAGATCCTGCTATTGTCACTGTAGACAGAAGCATGCTTTACAACATTATTTAAAATTCTTAAAATTGGTCCAAGGGATAATAGACCATTCAAAAATTGAGTTCTATGAAGAACACGAGGATAACGTAGACCTTTCCATCAATTTTATGGAAAAATGATAAGAATATCCCCTTTATGGAGTCAAAAAACCATTGGTTCTATTTGTCAATCAACCAGAAACCAAAATTGCACCTAAGCAGCTTGCCTCGAGAATGATTTTTTTTTTAGCTCCTATCTCCTTTCCCATATAAAGAGGACAAAGCAGTGCCATGGAAATATGAAAACTGAGTAGTGATAACTGGGAATCTAGCCAACAAACAACTATCATTGACTTTATAAGAGTAAGCCATCTAACTTGCAATTGTAGATACTATGTTGTGCCACACTGAAGTCAAAGTTAACAAAGAGATTGCTCCTTTAGCAATTCAAACACTAGAAATGGTGAGGAAACAATCAGAAGTGATCAACGAATCAGCAAGCAGGAAAGAGACTATGAAAATTTTTAAGCTCATCAAGCACAACAAAATAGCATTATTGATAAGCTAAACAAGTAACCTACTAAGATATCTACGTCATTGCTTTTAAGTTCCAAATCTCATAGAAAAGCTCTACTCAAGGTCTTGAATGAAGTTTATATCCTACCAGACATTTCGATAGGCCAATTGGATCACTTAATGAGTAATATTACCATGGATAATTACATATCTTTCACTGATGATGAAATACCATATGGAAGTAAAGGGAATTATAAAGCTCACCACATCACCGACTATTGTAAGGAAAGTAGCTAAAAATTATCATCAATAATGGGTTGACCTTGGCTGTAATGCCTTTGACATGCTTGAATAAACTTTGTATCGATGTTTCTTATATCAAACATAGCTGCATAGTGGTACAAGCATTTGATGGATTATGTAGAGAAGTTGTTAGGAACATCACCATCCTATTCTAGATAGGGCCATGCACACATGAAGTGGATTTTCATGTGATGGACATTGCCCTATCATATAATTATTTTTGGGGAGACCTTGGATCTATTCCATAAAGGCAACACCATCTTCATTACATCAAAAGTTAAAATTTGTCATAGGGAACAAAGTTGTTAGCATTGGCAGTGAGAAAGACATTATCGCCACTACTTCCATAGATACCTTTTATATTGATCCTGATGAGAGTATAACAAAATCCTCTTTCCAATCATTTGATTTTGTTAATGCCACCCATGTCAAAGAACGTTTGCCTATGCTTGAGCCTTATTTATCAAAAAGCACCTATATGAGTCTTCAATTGACCATCGATAAAGGTGCCTAGGCTGGAAAGGGACTAGGAAAGCATTTGTAAGGGATCTCTAAAAATTTGAAAGTCACTTATGAAATTGACAAAAAAGTTTTGGGATTAAAGCTTAATGCCTACTAATAGAAAAAACAAGCTCAGAAAGTATGGGAAAAGAATGGTACTTCCATCATGACAAGAAAGTTTCCATTTAAAAGGACACATCAATCCAAATCATGGAAGAACTATAGGCTTCAATAGTACAATGGTAATTTTAAGCAAAACATTTAGAGACTTCTTCATCAATGCAATTGATAAGCTGGGAACTTTAGCACAAGCCATGAAACTGGTCTTTGTACTTTAGGATTCATTCCAAGCATTTGGACTAAAAAAGAGATTTCGTATGCTATTTGGATCTAATTCGAAGTAATATAACGAGCTACACCTATATGCTTCCACCCATGAGCATTATAGGATTCTTTGTACATGTGCACTTTTATAAAGTATTACTAATAAAAAAGATTAAGCACTTTGCATTTTATCTTTTGTGTCCATCTTCATTTTTTGTCAAATCCTTAGACTTTCTTCTCTTCTCTTTGTATGTTTTTCTACCTATATTATTCTTTTTTATATTTTCAATGGTTCGGATAAAAATGACATGAATATTCATACTACGACTCTGAAAATTGATTTTTAGTAACCAATCTACATCGATGAGATAGTATTTGAAAGGGATTTTAAGGAAAGCACTATGGTACCCAATTTATTGAAATAAATTAAAGAAAAAAAGAAAAAAAATCTTGCCCCAAGAAGAGCCTACTAAAACTATGAACCTTGGGATAGAGGAAGATTAGAAAGAGGCCGAGATAGGAACCTCTATAAACCTATCAACCAGAACCAAATTGATCAACCTCTTTCATCAGGATATATTTGCCTAGTCCTACCAAGACATGCTCATGCTAAACACCAAACTTCCCTTAAAACCTAAGTGTAAACTCATACAACAAAAATTTAAGAGAATGAAATCAAAGATACTTTTAAAGATTAAAGAAGAAGTAAAAAAGCAATTTGATGTAAGATTTCTTGAAGTAGCCAAGTATGTTGAATAGGTAGCCAACATTATCCTGGCTCATAAAAAGGATTGCAAGGTGTGGATGTGCATAGATTATAGGGACTTGAATCCAGCTAGCTCCAAAGATAATTTCCCTTTGCTTCACATCGATACCTTAGTAGACATCATCACCAAAAATTCCCTATTTTCCTTTATAAATAGATTTTCAGATGACAATCAAATTAAAATTGCAACAGAAGACATGGAGAAAACCACATTTGTGACCATGTAAAGTACCTTCTACTATAAGTTTACACCTTTCAGACTTAAGAACGCTAGGACAACTTACTAAAGGGCAATGGTGACATTATTCCATGACCTCATACACAAAGAAAAAGAGGTTTATGTGAATGATATAATTGCCAAATCCCTAAAAAAGATTAAGCATGTCACAGTCCTCCATAAATTCTTTAAACAGCTGCATAAATATTAACTTAAACTAAACCTAACTAAACGCACTTTTAGGGTTACCTCTGGCAAGTTATTAGGCTTCATTGTTAGTAAACGAGGAATTAAGGATGATCTTGACAAGGTAAAGGCTATCTAAAACCTTCCATCGCCTTGTACCCAAAAAGAAATAAGAAGTTTCCTTAGGAGACTGAACCATATAGCAGGATTCATATCCCAGCTAACTGATAGATATGATTCGATCTTCCACCTACTCTAAAAATAAAAACCTAAAGAATGGAATAATGAGTGCTAATGAGCTTTTGACAAGGTCAAATATTATTTGTCAGGCCTACTAATGGTTATTGCCGGTGCCTGATCGACACTAATCGTATATTTGTCAGTTTTTGACAAGTCCATGGGTTGTATATTAGGTCAACATGAGGAGTCAAGAAAGAAAGAATAAGCTATCTACTACCTAAGCAAGAAATTCACAGAGTATGAAAATAACTACTCTGCAATTAAGAAGTTATGTTGCACTTTAGCTTGGACGGCTTGGAGGTTAAGGTAATACATGTGATTTCAACTGATCACCAAACTAGATCCTATCAAACACTTGTGTAAGGCTCCAACTTCGTTAGGAAAGTTAGCCTGGTGGCAAGTCTTACTCTCTGAGGATGACATCACTTGTGAGCTAGAAAGCCATCAAAGGCAATATGACAGCTAAGTTCAATGCAAGCTGAGCCAAAGCAGACTATGAACCATTATACTTTGAATTCCCAAATGAAGACCTAATGTGCATATCTAAAGCAAAAAAGGGTATTGATTGTAGCTAAACTTAGAAAATGTATTTTAATAGAGCCTTAAATGCATTTAGACATTGAATCGAGGCTATTCTGATCTCATCAAATGGAGATTATTATTTCTTCACTACCAAATAGACATTTAACTACATCAATAATGTAGCCAAATACAAAACAAGTATATTAGGGTTCCACGTGAATATTAGAAGGGGCACAAGAACTTTACAAGTGTATGGGAACTCCGTCTTGCTAATTTATTAGCTTCATAAAGAGGGAAACATGAAATGTTAAGATACTCTAATACAAAACACTAATCAATGAACTAAAATAATAACTTGATGAAATCAGCTTTTAGCTTTTACCATAGGAAGATAAACCCTGGCCTCTATGTTTGAAATAACCTGTGAGTCAAAATTCACACCTATCTAAATGAGTATTCATAAAGCTCCCTTTTATAACCATAGCGTAAAGGAAAGCAGTATGAGCTACTTTGGTACCATGACATGCTTTATTACATTAGGAATCAATAGCACCCATAATATGCTACAAAAACTAATAAGCAAACCATCCGAAGATTGTTTACAAGTTTTATTTTGGATGGTAAAGTCCTGTGCAAGAAAAGCTAGTATCAAACATTACTTCGATGTGTGGACACTCTTAAAGCTAAGAGAAATCTAGAAGAGGTCTATGAAGTAATTTATGGTACTCATGCTAATGGACAAAGAATGGCAAAACAAGTCATGAGGTTTCAATATTACTAGTTGACGCTTGAAAAAGACTGCATTAACTATGCCTAAAAATGCCATAAGTGCCAAATCTATGCGGATAAAATCCACATCCCACTTCACCTCTACATGTCATGACGGCTTTGTGGCCTTTCTCAATGTGAAGCATGGATATGATTGGCCTCATCATTCCCAAAGCTTCGAATAGGCATCACTTTATTTTGGTTTCCATTGATTATTTCACCAAATACGTAGCAACCTTATATTCAAACATCACTAGATTAGTTGTGTGCAAGTTTGTGAGAAAAGATATTATCTACCAATGTAGACTCCCCAAATAGATCATCATAAATAATGCACGTAATTTGAACAAACAAAATGATGGACACAATTTGCTCTTAATTTAAGATCAAGCCCCACAATTCAGTGCCATACCGTCCAAAAATGAGCGGGTCAATTGAAACAGCCAACAAAAACATTAAGAAAACAATTAAGAAAATGGTCAAAACTTATAAAGATTGGCATGAAAATCTATTATTCGTGCTGCATGCCTATCACACAATAGTTTAAACTTTTACTAGAGCTACACCATTCTCCCTTTAGTCTACAGGATAGAAGCAGTCTTGCCCATCAAAGTTAAAATCCCTTCACTCAAGGTCTCGCTAGAATCGTAGCTTAAAGAAGCTGAGTGAGTCAAGAAATAAAATGAGCAACTTAACCTTATCGATGAAAAGAGAGTGAAAGGTATCTGTCATAGACAAATGTATCAGAAGTCTATGATGAGAGCTTATAACAAAAAAGTCCATCCTCATTAGTTTTAAGAAAAAGACTTAGTACTTAAAAAGATCTTCCTAATTCATAAAGATACTAAAGGAAAATAGATCCCAAAGTAGGAAGGTTCTTATATGGTTAAGTGAGCTTTCTCCAATGGAGCATAGATTCTAACCAAGATGGATGGCACTAACTTGCCTAACCCTATCAACTTTGATTCTGTTAAGAAATATTATGCCTAAAAAGGTTTTTTGAATAGAAATCTACAAAGGCATCATTATCTTTTGGAGAGTGGCTTAAGCAAACAAACCTTACCCTTGTCTAAACTTAGTCAAGGCCAATACTAACTTAACAGAATCATCTTCCATGAAAATACCAAAGTTTGGCATAACCTTTTCATCCTATCTTAAGTTTACCAAACCCACTTCTACCCAATTGCAAAGGAAAAAGGATAGTGTCTACCTCTGCTTAGGACAATTACCATGGCGTAATTCGAAAGGTTCTTTGAAGAATGGCTGACACAAAGAAAGTTGGTTGTTTAAGAAAAGTCTTTAAAAGTACTTAGCAGAAGAATCATGTCATTAGCATAAAAAAACCATTACTAGAAAAATTAATTTTCAACTTTCTTTGTACCATTCAAAACGTTCAATGAATTACATTCTTTTTTCTTCCAAAAATGAAATACAACCATTTCATTTTTTAAATTTCCTTTTTTATACTTACATACCATATCACATCATGCTTGTCATATAATTGATAATGCTTGATAGATTGTACAAAATTGATAATAGGATTTCTTAGTATTACTTCAAAAAGGACAAAAGTTTGCAAGGAAATCTTCTCAAGTTCAAAAACCAAAGAATAAATTCTAGAATGACAACCAGATTTATCCTGCAGACTTTTTTCATGTTGAAAAATGTGATTGAGAATGTCCTTTAATAAACCGTAGCCAAAAGGTAGATCTAAATCAATGATCCTTCATCCCTACCTTCAAACCATATTCTATCAATTAGTTTAGACCATCAAATGCATCCTTCCAAGCATGTCAACAACTAGCCTTCCAAGTTTGTTAACAAACCTTGATGAATAAGCCTCTCACATGAGCTAATCATATTTAGGAACCTTTCTATGCATCACGAGTCACCTCAACCTTCAAAAATGACCTAACCATTCAAAAAAAACCTTTATAACACTGAAAGTAAAGTTGATAAACCTTAAAGCATAAGACACTCGATAAAACTCAAAGATAGAAGATGATTTAGAACTTTAAAGCCAATTACCATATTAGGCTTTCAAAATTATTGCCTTTGCATCACTTAAACATGCATTTGCATCTTCATGCTTCATTCATAGAATAATTAACATCCTTTAGGTGCAAACTCTTTGCTCATGAAAGTCAAACTAGTAAAGAACCTTAGGTACAAATTCTTATTTTTGAAAAGCCCTAAGACTCTAGGGAAGGTATCTAAACTTACACCTTTTGGTCCATAAATAGTACGATTTATTTCTCCTTTAGTCCACAAAGAGTTGGACATCTTTTTCCTTCAGTCTACAAAAAGCTGGATGCCATTTTTAGTCCACAAAGAGCTAGACACCTTTTTTCCTTTAGTTTATAAAAAGCTAGATTCCTTTTTTCTTTTAGTCTATAAAGAGCTTGATGCATTTTCCTTTAGTCCATAAAGATCTAGACATTTTTTTCCTTTAATCTACAAAGAGTTAGACACCTTTTTCCTTTAAGTCCATAAAAAACTGGGTGGCTTTCCTGTTTTAATCCATAAAAAGCTAGACACCTTTTTTCTTTCAATTCATAAAGAGATGGACGTCTACCTACTTTAAGCTACAAAGAGCTAGATGCTATCTACCTCAGTCTACAAAGAGTTGGATGCCTATCTACCTCAGTCATGAAGAGCTGGATGCCTACCTACCTCAATCCATAAAAGTTAGATGTTTACCTACCGTAGTCCATAAAGAGTTGGACGTTTACTTACCCTAGTCCACAGAGAGCTAGATACTCATCAAGTCAGTCCACTAAGAGTTGGAAGCATACTTACCTCAGTCCATAAAGAGCTTGATGCTTATCGAGTTAAAGCCCACACTAGCTGGCACATGTTCGGGAGGTTAAACCCAAAAAACTACAAATCTTGTAGGGAGGTTAAACCTTACAAAACTTATTAAAATTTTTTTATCAGTCAAGACCGCTGCCAACATACTTTACCCATTTTATCATAATGCTAACTACATATCCATTTTCTTATAAGCACTTATGAAATGTTATACCCTGGACAAAATAGTGTCTATTTATCTTTTCTTTGTTCCTAATGTTTAGTAATAGCCAAAGAAGGGCAATTGTAGACACCTCATTTTGTTTGAGCCAATATTTAAGCTATCAAAAGTCATAGTCTAAGGCATCATCAAGGTCATTTAAAGAAGCACAGGTCAAGTTCCTACCATTCTTAGCTAAGCTAAACAGTTTAGAGAGTCAAAAGTAAGCAAAATCCCTATTCTTATATGTATATCTTGATACAAATGCCTAAGGTATCGATACAAGGCTCCATGTCATCCAAATTCTAAGGTTTTGCTATTTGTATCAATACTAAGGGTGTTTGTATTGATATAGAGTTATGTCATAGCTAAAATCATGATTTTTGGCTAGCAAGTATTGATACAATGATGTATGTATTTATACAAGAAGTTGGATATTGATACAAGCTTGTTGGTAATGATACACCATGCTTTGTATTGATGCCAAATTCAAAGTATTGATACATTTTTGGTTTCTTTACTCAATTTATTAATACATAAAGCTATTTTGGCCTAACTTACGACATTTTCCTCTCTTCATATCATGACTTCAAAACTTGAATTTGGTCATGACATTAGCCTCAAAAAGTATCCAATATCAGACATAATTTCATATAAATCATGTGGATTTAGTTTTGAGCTCTAAACTTTGGATTAACACATTTTATAAAGGCCCATTAAGCTTGGCATAAGGGTATTTCATGAGAAAATCTGGTTTTATAAGGGATAAAACTACTCATCTAGTCAACTAATGTATGAATTTCTTTGCCTACAAGAATTAAGGTTAACTAATCAAATGTTTAAAGGTTTCACCTTAGTACAATAAGTCATTATATTGTACATACCATGAGTCATCATATTGTACATACCAAAAGTCCTATACGTTCTTATTGCTAGGTCATCTTAGTGGTTAAAATTAACCATTATATAATCCAATTTTTACTTAGTTGAGAAAAAAAAACCTTTTTGACATTAGCCACAAAAAAACACCCTCAAGCTCTCCCAAAAATTCCATTCTCATAGCTTCCTCTCCACCCTTCCAAAAACCTTTCTCATTTCCCTCATTTCTACCCTAAAAACTATTCTCCATAGCCACCATAACCAAAAGCTCTTCCATTTTATTATTTTCTAGCTAATCCAAGGCAAAAAAAAGGAAAAAAAGTGAGCTAAAATTTGCTAGAGTGTTGTTTAAGTCTATAGCTAGGAGTTTAAGCTTTCATTAGGGTATATATTCTATCTTTTCTTCTTTTTATTTTTTATTTTTCTTTATCATCATCATCTTAGTGAATCTCCATGTTTCCGTGACCCTATTAAGGCTTCCATGCATTATTGTGACTTTATGGTATCCTTAGGATTTTGATGACTTTCTTGGTGATTCAATGGTTTTTGATGAACTAGAATGCCATATTTCTTATTGACATCAAACAAACCTTACTCTTATATTCTTGCTTTTCTTCATCTCAACATGCTCTTTTCAATGCTTAGCCTAGCATGTTTTGATCTTGATCATGCCTCAAGATACATTTTCACTATGATTTTTTTATGAAGGGATATTTTGAGTGATTGTTGATGTTTTATATCTTCACTTAGTTTATTTCATTATATGTTTGTTGTTTCATTATATGTTTGTTGAAATGCCTCTCTGATGCTTGCAAATATCTGTTTTCAAAGAAAACCCCAAGTTAAGTCTATGCTAACATTAATCAATAAAGATTAGTATGGATTTAAGATTTTTCAATATATTGGTTCCCCAATCTTGCGGATATATCAAACATGAGTATTTGGAATCATGGCCTCATTAGGCCAAATAAAATTTATTTTAACCTAAAAAAAAAGGTTTTCAAATATTTAGTTTAAGTCTTGTTTCGAGATTATCATTACCATTAATATGGATAGCGAACGATTTGGTGGCCTACTCTACGGGTGCTGGATTGGTCATGTTAGTTTATTGCCATGATCTCAGTGATTGGACATTTGCATGTCCAATGCTTAAGCATGTGACCATAAAAGCCTTAACCTAAAAAAGCCCTTATTTCAGTATTAATAGCATAATGATCCCTATTTGAAAAATTATTTTTAGATGCTAATTGATTTTTTTTTGGAATTTTCTAGCATTTTTCTTGGAAAGGGCTTTGAACTACCTTTGGCAACAATACATTGTTTGCCGTTAGATCATTCCAGATGTGGAAGTTATGATTTTCAAACTTTTGCTATCTAGAACCCCTGGAATCATCAATTCATATTTTGTTTAGGTGATTCTGACCCATCAAATGATGTTTTTAGATTTTTAAACGTTTTTCCTAAAAAGTTTATGAAATCCCCTTTCTAAAAGAGTATCGTTTGTGATTTAATGATTCTGAAGGAGTCTGAGATGACTTTTCAAAGTTCACTGCTCCTTTTTTCTAGCAGTTGCTATTAATTCTAGCTTAGACCTAATTTCAAAAATTAATTTGCTTAGAAATTGATTTTCTAGGATTTTTGGAATATTTTTACATTAATCCTTATTGAGTTGTCTTTCTATTGGTGCCTCTTTGCCATTAGAAACCATCGAACCAAACTGAAATAAATTTAGGAAATTGGATAATGTCATGCTATCCCATTTTTTTGCTAAATTTGAGAAAATTCACTTGGATTTTCTTGAACCATCTTTTCTAATCACTCAAATGGCTTGAAATATATGTAATAGTTTCCCCGTGATGCCATGAGTCATGACATAGGTCCCTTTAGGCTCAAATTAAAACCCAAAATTGTTTTAAAAATTAATTTCTATTTCCTATTTAAAATATTTATGGATTTAAAATTTATTTTCTCCAAAAATATCAAAAATTTTGATTTTAAAAAAGCACTCAAATTCTTTCCTTTCAAAGAAATACTCTAACCTCACTTTTTTAAAGGATTTTCAAACCTTTTTTTGAGGGGATGGTCCAACCCTGCTTTTAAAAAATACACCCCAAATTTATGTTTTCCCTCCTCTAGGCTTCCCTAGACCTTTTATCAATTTTTTATGCCTAAGACGGCCTTCTAATCCAAACATGTCTCAAAATTGTCAATTCGGTTATTCTTCAATAACTGAGGTACATCTTTTAAAATTGTCAATTCAGTTATTTTTCAATAACTGAGGTCAATTATGAGATACATCCTAATCATCCCTCCATTTTTATGTTTTCATGTGTTCTTCTTTAATGTTACTTTTATTATATTCCTTTACATTTTACTAACCCATTTCTCTTCTTGATGATTATTTGCATTCATCTCAAAAAAATCGAATTTCATTAAACTCGAGGCATGTCCTATGTCAATATCCCTCCAATGCTTGAATTAGAATATCTTTTTTCTAAATCAATCTAGACCTTACCTCTATGTTTCTCCTCCCTTCTAGGTGGCATAGAGAGATATTAATTAAATTTTTATCATAAAAACTCTAATTCTATATTAAAAAATTAGCATTCATAAGAAGGGGATTACGCACAAATGCTGATTGCATGAAAAATTAAGGAAAACCAATTCTTTGATAATTTATGGCTAGATGGTAACAACTTTAGGCATGTGGGGTTGCTAATCCTTCCCCATGCAAAACCAACTTTCAGACCCTTTTAAAACTAACTATGGTATGCGCAATTATAAAATCAATGTTTTCAGTTTCGTAACTCAGAGTCATTAGTTTTAATAGGTATCATATCATACTTAGCGCAAAATGATCGGTGGCGACTCCAAGTTATGGTCACTTCATAATGGCTATCCAAGACCGGTTGGATGAGCAATTCGTCGATGGTTTTCCCCCCAACTTTCACTATACCATGCCTAATTCAAATCGCAATCAAGTGATAATTCAAAGATAAGCCTTTTCTCCCTTTCGTTTTTAAGTCTAGCATCACCACGCATGTGTGAAGGGCACATTGTGAAAATTCCCATTTTCCAAAATAAAATTGTATGAAATGAATTTATTATTCTATTTGAGAAAATTGAGTTTTTTTAATATTTTTAAAAATTGAATTCTCTTTCATATCCCACCGAAATACTGAAAGAACATGAAAACTTTCATCATTAACTTTCATAACCCATAGGAGAGTTGAAGGAATACAAAAGGTTTTAGAATATCAAAATATCTTTCGCACCCTACTGGAAAACTGAAAGAACACGAAAGGTTTTACTTTACAAATTTTGAAAAATCCTAATTTTCTCTTTAAAAATGATATCTCTATATTAAAATAATCCAAAAAAATCTCTTTCATATTCTAGAAGAAATTTTAGTATTATTTTAACTTGGAGACATTGCCTTAATTTTTTAAAAATTCCAAATTTATTAAGAATATTAATAAAAAAACTATCCTAAGACCTAGTTTAGAGGAAAAGCTTTAAAATTAGACTTAAAAGACCTAAACAATAATCAATAAGACTAAAATGTCCCCTAAAGTATCTTTAACACAAAGGTATCCTGATAACTCTAAAAGACCAGGATCTAAGGTAATTTACTACAATATCCCTAAGATTTACAAAAGAACTGTATATCATATATGAACAAACCTATTCCCACTATGCACCTTTGACTTAGAAGTATCATGATGATCACATGGGACTTGATTCTAATGTAAATTATTAAAATATCCCCAAGGTTTACCTCGGACACAAAAGTATCTTGGTTAGCCTAAAGGACTTAAAAATGGTCATAGAATGGTGAACCTATTTTACATACACACCTTTGGCATATAAGCATCCCAATGACTAATCAGACTCGGTTCTTAAGTGAAAATACTAAAAGCCCTTAGACTACCTTCGTTTTGAAAGCATCCTGTGACCTTAAAGGACTTAAAAATGGTAGGAAATGACATTTTCACCCTAAATGGGTAATTTGGATATTAAGGTAACCTAAAATGCAA
>JBBYHL010005954.1:0-12341 GCA_038381835.1 Adansonia madagascariensis
TATAGAGTTAGAATAATGATCATTGATAAATTAGAATGATATTTTTATGATCCTTGCATTATTTTTATAAGAAAATTAAGGATAGAGATAGTAATGAGATAAAACATGACGTAAGGAATGACCAATATTTTGAGGTTTTTTAAAGAAAGAGATTCTTAAGAAAAAGTGAACCTTCAAATAGTTAAGAGATAGGGATATTTGATTAAGTAGCCTAAAAGCCCAGTTTAAAATGATATGATGAAATGATGAGCTTGAGAATTTTTATTTGGATTAAAGATTCAAAACCTTGATGGATTCAAGCATGGCATAACATTCAAGTATGACATTGCATTCGTTCATATAGTGCATTTAAGAAAATCATGAAAGATATCTAGCAAGATATGGATGAGAATTAAGATTCAAGGTATCAAACTATCAGAGAATGACAAATTGCTTTGGATTTAATGTAAGTTTTTTTTTTTAGATTCTTCATATATGAAATTTAGTTTTTCATTTACAGTTAATTCTTTGATGGATGAGTTTTTCATTTTCAAAGTTGAAGCCTCAATGGAGGAGATTTTCATTTAAAGTTAAAGCCTGGATGAAGGATTTTTTTCATTTTTTAGTTTATGGCTCATTTGAGAGGCGTATCTTTAGTATTTATGTTTCTAATGTTTATGATTATTTGAGTCAAGGTGATTGTAGGGTGTCTATGTCTTTGCACATTCTCTGTTTCATAGAAAATGCATAAAGAGGGTAGCTGTAGACACTTAGTTTGTTCAGATTAAATTTTGTCTTTAATTTAAGTTTTAATTTTAATTTCAAAATCCAAAAAAAATGAAAAATACTTAGAAAAATACAATAAAATAAAAATAAAAAATATAGAAAAAAAGGGAATAAGTTGGATGGGAATAAAACCTTTTAGATTGAGATTAAAATTCTTTGGATTATGATTAAAAATTTTAAGATTAATATGAAAAAAAAGTTTTTGATTAAGTTGAAAATACACTTTAATTTCAATAAAAGTTCCTAACCAAATTAACCCAAGACTCTACTTAGATTTTCTTATAGAAAGAAGCTTACTCTCGGTTTTTCAACACAGAGAAGAAAGAAACACAAGAGCAAAAATGAATAAAATTCATAAAATATTGATTGTTCTTGCTCTTTAAAAAAAAAAAACTCATCTGGATCAAGAATTTTTAGCTTGGATTTTGAGTGCTTTATTTGGAGATTTTACAAGAAGGGAATGCTAGGAAATTTTTTATTTTTTCTATGAAGTTTTAAGTTTTATGCCAAATTTCTTCAAAGAAGTTGAAATTCTTTTCTGTGTTTTTTTGGCAAGGTGGATGATTTCAATACAAATTTTTGGGTTCATGATTTTTCTAGTGATCTATGTTTTTCTAGGTAGCAACATGTGACAGTATAGCGTCAAAATTTGATTTGGGTAACTATTCATCTTGAATCAAAGAGTTTTATTGACAAGGTACTATATATTTTAAACTAATTTTACAAATGAAATTTGTCTATATGAATATATGGGTTGGGGTTAAGACTTGTACATAGGTCCATGCTTTATCCCCAATCTACATACCATTTTTTTAAAGTTTTTGACCCCTACCTAAACTTTTAGGCAAGTTTTGAGTTATTTTTTTTATGATTTTTTAGTTATTTTTAACCAATTGAATTAGTTTTAAGCTGGTTTAATTGAAATCTAGTTCTTTAATAGTTCTAGACCGGTTGAACTTCTAGTTCTTGGTCCAACTAGTTGAAACGACCAGTCTTTTTTAAGGCTTTTGGCGATTGCATGAATGATGTCATCATGATGTCATATTTTTATGTTTTGATTTTTATACATGATTATTAATTAATATTTTTATTATTTTTCAAGTTTTATTTGAATAGTTAGTCCATGATTAGTATTTTTTTTCCTTTGTCTATTAACTAATTAATTAATTTAGGAAAATATTGTTTAATTAAAATTATGGTAAATTTAATTCCATTTAGATTAAACTAATTTAGGATAATTTGAGATTAATTAGGTACCTTTAGATAGGCGATTCGAGGTGTCGATCCTTTCCCAAACGTAAACAAACTTTTGAACCATATTTTGGTAAGTAAACTAGGACCTATTCTTTTTAATACTTTTGTCAAGCTTAGGATTACATAAAAAAGGATTAATCCAACCTAGATAGGAATAATTGATGGCAACTCCCATAAATTAATTTAAGCATGTTAAAATTTGTATTTGGTGCGGTATGACAAAATTAAATTGAGATGGTGTCATTTTGGCATCATCTAGACCTATTATTCTCATCCAATCAAATGAAAGGTTTTTGCATCTCTTCCAATCCTCTTTCTTAGTTTTTTAATTTTTCACCACAAAAGTAATATTTTTGGGTTTCTTTTCTTTTTATTTTTTAACCTTTATATTTTGGGGGGGGAGGATTTCGGCTTACAGCTTTTTGTTGGGTTTATGAAATTTTGGGTTTCAATTAGGGTTTACATAGGTTTTGAATTTTAGTTAAAGTTTTTCGGATTTGGTTAGTAAAGGCTTGGGATAGAGTTTGATTAGGGTTTGAGGTTTGATAGTTGAATTTAGTGTTTGACCAAGTTTGATATGGTATTGCAAGATTAAGATTTTAAAGCATGAAAAAATTATTTTTATACAAACTTAGAAGGAAAATGAGGTCTGAAATGATTAAGACTTAAATCCCAAAAATATAATTGATTTTAGTCACAATGAAATTGGGCTCACAAGCTATAAATGATTCAACCACAATAAAGTGATAAAATATTTTGTAAAAAGTGAATTTGAACTCCGTTGACTAGACTTGCTCCAAATCTTGACATCATCCATTAACTTATTCTTTGCTAATCAAGACCTAAATTAATAACAGTTATATAAATAATCATACTAAAATGGTCAAAATATTTATAAAAAGTGAAATTGAGCCATGATTCTCGATATTATATGGTATCAATGGTAGTGTGGTACTAATTGATATAGTTATGAAGAAAATCTTTATGGTATTAGTATTGTATCATTTTAATTTTTGTATTTGTTCATACTAGCTAGAACCACCTCATATCAATCCATACAAGATTTTTATCTTTTTATTTTTTTTATTTTTTCAATTATTTGATATTTCTAATACTTTTTCCCTAATGTTATTTTTTTTTTTGCATAATTTCATCGAAAATAAAATATATTCATTAAATTAAACTATAAAAACTTGATTAATAATAATTTACTATATTCCTAATACTTTTATATTTATTTCTATTTGATTTTAAAAATTTTGGATATTAAATATTTATAATTTTAAAAATTTGATATTTGTTCATAAATATATATGAATAAATGTAACTAAAGGATCTTCACATGTTTATTAATATATATTTTATTACACAAGTTAAAGATAGACTATATATGAAAAAAAACTTTAAAAATGCCAATAATTCTGAAATGATAGATCAAAATGCACTAATAACAATACAAATAGGTATCAAAATAAAAATAAAAATGATACACTTACCAATATAATATGATTACCTTAAATTGAACTCTAGGTACCAGCCCTAATCTTGAAATCATCATTAACTTGGCAAGGTCGAAGTTAATAAAAATTATTTAAATTTTGTAAACAAGCGACTTTATATGCAATATAAAATTCAAACTTTAAAATTTTATTTTAACGTAAACCAGGTTGAAAATAAGCTCAATGACAATTTTTTTCGGCCAATAGCTTAGTGACCAATTTTAAGATAAAATTAGTTGTTTACGCAATGTATATTATTATATAAAATATTTTAATATTATTATAATAAAATATTTATGAAAATATTTTATAAATGTTTTATCATTACTAACTGTTGCAAGGTAGTCAGTACCGTACTGGTGGGCGTACTATTTTTATTTTGGTACAGGTACATATCGGTACCAGTGTATTTCAGTATACTATTTTGGGCTTATCAGAGTTTCAATATTTTTAATTTATATATATGAAAAATATTTTCAAATATGAAATAAATGAGATTAAACAAATTTTATATATTAAATATTCATCAATTATATATAATGTTCTATAAAAAAATTTCATCAAATATAAAAAAATCAATATCAGTTAAGTAGTAAAGTTAAAATTTTTTAATAATCATTAAATTTATAAGTAATTATGTCTAAGATTCATCAAATTTATGAGTAATTATATATAATATTCATCAGATTTAAGATCAATGTTGGTTTAAGTTTTTTCACAAGCTTATATTATGTATCGGCCGGTATAGCTATTTTCGGTCGGTGCCATCGAAACAGGCCGGTACCTACCGGTACGGTCTTACAGACCGAAACTAAGACCAAAATGAAACCAACTATCGCTGGTACCATTATATGTCAAAACTGATATGTACCGATGGTACCGGTATGGTACTGACAATACTGAACTGTTGTGCATATCTGCCTTCCTTGCGTTGCTTCCAGAGAAGTTGCATAAGATAAGATTAATTAAACTAGAAAAATATATGAACCATAAAAATTATTTCTATTTGCACCATAATTAAGATCAAATTATGGAGAAGCATTACTTTGCTATATGATTGATTCTCAAGGGGGCAAAAGGTCTAAATACTCCATAAGCTTATTCACTACTTGTATAGAATTATATAGTAAGTACATTTTACAAGCTAACTTGAGAATAAAACTTTTTGAGCATGATTTTTAATTTACTGATAGGCCCGGTAAGCCTTAATGGCTAGAATTTCCAAGCTTGACCACCTTTCATATTTAATTTCTCCAGCCGTCCGAAAAAAATTGTAAAAATAAGGATTATCTTTCCCATGTTACTCCACCTCTCAACGAATCCAGCCTATGTGTCTTTACACCAGCTTTCAGCTTTCATTCCTCTCTTGTAGCTATAATCCGTTGAGAAACCAACATTCCCATAAGCGCTGCAAAGTGTATGTAATACATTAATTACTTAAACGGAAAATATATATAGTCCGATCAATGAACTTAGATGAGGGGTCCAATATCACCGTAATTATTTCTTTTTTATGTTGACTTGAGGGCTTTCAAGTCTATTAAAGGATGAGGAATGATAGAAGGGATATTATTCGAGGAGTTGCAACTACAAGACAAGGCCCTAGTGTTGTCCATTTGCTATATCCAGATGATAGCTTATTTTTCTGTCGAACTAGCGTGGGTGATTGTAATGAAGTGATGAATATTTTCATGTGCACTAGCAAGCCTGAGGATAAAAGGATATGTGGTCACAAATCCAAGGATGGAGGGCTAAGTTGCTACCCCAGGCTGGTACGACCATAATGATCCAATAGGTTGCTCTATAACCCTTTGTATGTTCGAGGCTGTTTCAAACTGCCAAAAATTTTCACCATGATTTAGATATGCTTATAGCAGGATTTTCGTGAGGAGATGGCCACTAAAAGAAGAATACATTGGAAGAGCTCAAATTGCTTTTAATAACATTTAAAGAAATGTACTTCTAGTTATTATTGATCAAGGACATGATCTTATTCCAAGCACATGAAGATGGATACTCCATTTTAGTCTATTTCTTTTTCTTGATAAAATTACCCTATAATGGTGCACAAGCAATTTATATAGACTAGACTAGAGACCTATAATAAAAAACTAATTAAAGTTGTATCTTACCATTAAGGAGACTATATTCTAACTAGTAATTGTAGTAAGAGTTTAATATTTATCACTAGAATTCTAATTTGAAAAGGATTTACTAGATAATATCACTTTAATATGAAAATATTTATCTCGATCCACTTAATTATCATGTGGGCCATATAAAGTCCAACATTCTCACACTTGGCTTATATGATAAACCAAGAATTAAATAGGTAATAATTAAATCCAAAACTTTAATATGGTCATAAGTTACTCTAGCATAACTCTCACTCAATTAAAGATTTACATCATATGAATCATAGCGGTAGCATTTTAAAATAAATATTTCCTTCCATGTATTACAATGTATGATCATCTCTAAAAGAAAACTTTATGAGATAATACTTATGAATGAATTTTCTGTAATCATTCAAGATTCACTTGACATGTAAACTTTATATGCACAAACTGAAACATGTCTATAAACTCTAAGAATGTGAAACCAACAAAATTAGAGAAACCAAAATACATCTTAACAGAATTTAACTAGCCACATATGATACGAATTTTAAACTGTTTTGTTGACAATGCTTTAGTCATGGGATCCGTTATCATTAAATCTATACTGATTTATTGGATATCCACTTCTTGCTTCTTATAGAGTCTCTGACAACAAGCAACTTTATATATATTTGCTTGTTGTAATCCCATTTTTATCATTCTTAGAAAAGCATACTGCATAAGAGTTTTCATAATAGATCTTTAATGACCTTGCTGATAACTCTTAAACTAGAGATAAAATATCTCAATCTTATTGCCTATGATATTACTTTATAACATAATTCCTCTGGTAACTTTCATAGTTCAAGGCCAGGATTTCTTTAATATCTGCTAAGCATTTTTACTAAAACCTTATGTCAAGTTTCATATAAACCTGATTATATATAAGGCTCCTAATGCTATATGCATATATAATGCCTTTCATATGCTCTTTTTTCAAATTATTTGGAGATATTGACTCAAATTGAAATATCCCCTTTATAAATTGCACTGTTATAGGTGAATAGTATTGCATCCTAATTCTTCTTAAAACTATCTAGATATAGGCTTCCTGAGATAGACTTAATGTCTTTTCAAACTTATCTCTATGAGTCATTATGCCTATGACATATAAAGCTTCAACCAAATTCTTCTTATTAAAGTCTTGAGAGAGAAAACCTTTATCTCATGAAACAATGCTAAATCAGTTCTTGCAAGGAAAATATCACCAACATATAGAATTAAAATTATGACTTTACTCTCAATGACTTTAAGGTATAAACAATAATCAACAACATTTTTAGTAAAACCAAAAGATGTCCAACATTGTTAAACTTTACAAACCATTAATAGGATGCTTGCTATAGTCTATGTATTGATCTTTCAAAGAAACCTTCAGGTAGAATCATGTAAACATTTTCTTAGGATCCTTATTCCAGTATGTTGTTTTCACCACCATTTAAAGTAATTCTCAATCAGAATGAGCTGTAAAAGCTATGATAATTCTTAATAAAACCTAAAAAAATAGAGAAAAAGTTTTATGATAATCAATACCTTATTTGGGGTGAAACTTTTAACCACTAGTCTAATTTTATATCATTCAAAATTACCAAAAGAAAATTCAATGAGTTACTAGACTGGATTATTAGCCATTAGTTCCATCTCTTTTATTATAGCTTTATGCTAAAATATGAAATTTTCACTATTCATGGCTAATGAAAACCAGATAATCTTTTTGTCCAATAGTAAAATTAGACTTTTCTAGATATACAACCAAGTCATAGAAATGGCTAGTTTCTTACCCATTAGATCTCTTAATTCTATAATCATTTGTACATTTGTACACTTTTAGTCGATAAGCTTAATGATCTATTGTAAAGGTTGTACTTGATTTGATTGCTCTCCAATTAATTATGTATGTTTGTTTTGAGAAACAATTAAGTTTTTTACAAAAGATCAATCTAAAAAATTTATTTCTCAATATCAACCTTATAAGGAAAGTTATTTCCACTAGACTCATGATCCATAAGGAACTTAGCATTTTCAACTTCAACAATTCTAGTTGGATATCAAAGATATTTAAAACTTGTACCTCTTCAAGTTAATTGCATAGCCTATAACTACTAACTGTTCTTGGATCCAGTTTCCTTATGTTTAGGTTATAAGCCTTTACTTTAATTGGACAACCTAAGTTCATAAATTCTTAAACTAGATTCCAACTATTTTATAATTCTAAGAAAGTTTTAGAAAATAATTTAGTTAAAACTTTAATAAAGACATCAATAGCAGTTTTAATGCATCAATCCATAAACTTAAGAGAAGATGTATAATCTTTAAATATTACAATGCTTTCTTTAGCTCCTTTTTGTGGACTTTTTAGCTTGCTTTTTTCTCAAAGCAACTAACTTAGGTGTTAAACTCAAGAGTTTCAAGAACTTCATCATTGTAAATACTCCTAAATTTCTATATGGAGATGTGATAAAATCTTTATACTACAACTTTGAAAGAGTTTTATCTATAGTACATCTTTACAACAAGAAATCATGTAAATAGTTAACAAACTTATTCTCACAATTAGGATCCAAGTTAATGATAAAAATCCAAAAGAAAAAATATCTTTTGAAATCTTAATAATAGAATTTAAAAATTTAAATTCAAAAACACTTTTTACCTAAGAGAATTTCTAAAATGAAAGATAAAACTTTTTTTAAGGTTTAAAATAATTTTTTATTTCAGAAAATGATCCTGATAGTCTTTACCGATTTTTGTAGTAGATATTCCTCCCATTTTCTTTTGGTTTCCTTGACTTTATGAAACCTTAAATGGTCATAGAAATATGATTTGTTGAATATCAGTCCAAGCCATGTATTATGAGGAACATCACCAAAAGAAATTCATACAAAATTGAGTTTATCTTTATTTTTGAATCTTACTTTTATAGTTTAGAGAATCGATCCTTATGTATCTATGTAAATATAAAAATTAAGAGTTTGATGCCATTTTTCCTTCTTCACCTTCATGATACATTTGTTTACTTACCACCTTTTTATCTTGAGTCACTAGGCTAACTGAATATAAATTCTCATTCTTTAATCTTTTTTCTTCTTGAACACATATAACTGAGAGTTCAATGATAAACCATTTTTCATTTGTGTTTCTCATGGTCATACTCATTAGGAAAAAAATTAAATACGAAATTGATAAAAATTTGCTCGAAAAACACAATTCTAAAGATTTAATTCAAGCAACAATGTCTTTCAAATCCCATAATGTGCTCATGCACAACTTTTAGAATTGTTATGCTATGTTTCTAAAAGCTTCCTTATTAGGGTGATAGCCAAAACCTTATCAAATTTAATAATTTGGTCTTTAGTGACTGTAATAATCCCTAACCTTATAACAATTTAGAATGAAATCCCAATTTGATCTACTAATATTGAATTTGATTTACATCATCTTTAAAAGGTTAAATTGCTTCCACTGTACATCAAAATCTATTTTTCCTTTACGCTTTTTATTTGTTTGTCCACTGAAATGCTAAGTTAAGGTCCTTACACCTAAAATAGCTTAATCGGATAGCATTTAATTCTAGCAGCCTTATTCATCACAATAGTAGAAATTACTACAAAATGCAAAGAACTATACTTTAATTGAGTAAAATACTTTATATTCAAATGTAAATCCAAACCTTTATTGTGAGTAGAGGTGCATCATGCATATAAATTTACCCAACTTTAATGATAAAACAATGACATTAAAACATCAAAATTAAATAATCCATACCTGTAGGCCTAGAAAAATTTAACTTTAATGTTATATTGTTATATCCTTTAACCATTTTGCAAAATTAATTATTTCCCTATAGCATGAAATAACTAATTTTATGGTCTAAAACTTTATGGATATCATTTCCTTTATGTCATTTTTAAAGAAAAAACTTTATGTTAAATACGTACTATTTGATCTAAATCAATTAACTTAAGACACTATAGCTACTTTTAAGCTAATAATTTAGAACTTTAATAATAACATCTAACATGCATGTATAAAATTTATTGCATATCAGAAATGATTTTTTATCATGCCATTTTTCTTATATAGTTATTTAAAAGAAACCTTATTTTAAATAACTACAAGTTGTTATCTAAATCAACCAACTTAAGATGCTGTGGCTAATCTTAAGCTAGTGATTTAAAACTTAATAATGACATCCTTAACATATGCAAAATTCTTTACTGCATATTAAATCATGTTAACTTATTGCAATTATAGCATAAATAATTACATATTAATGTTATCCTCTGTAAGTAGTTATTTAAAGAAAACTTTATTTTAAATAACTACTAATATAATTAAAACAATTAACTTATGATGCTATTATAATTCCCAAGCAATTGATTTAGATTCTTTATAATAACAAAATATATGTATACCATAAATAATTGCATACATGATTTAATAACTTAAAGATATACCAAATAGATTCATGGCATAAAACTTTATTGATGTCATTTACCATATGTAGTTATTTAAAGAAAATTTTCTTATTTTAAATAACTACCAACATATCTAAATCATTTAACTTAAAACGCTATGGCTAATACCAACCAAGTGATTTAGATCTTCAAGAATGAAATCATTTCTTATGTAGTAAAACAACATACTACAGTGGAATATCAACTTCTCATGCTATAATATATTCTAAAATCATAACAAAATATATACATTCCATAACATGCTTGCTATTAATCACATGCCCAAGACCATTATCATATACCAAATTGATGAAATAAATTTCATGGCAAAATTGTGCATAGAAATACCAAATTAGTAAATTAAATTTTACTAAACAAATTCAATTATGCACTTACTTTGAAGTTAAGTATAATAAATATTGGCTACTTCATTAGGACAGTTCATATTGCCAATTAAATCTCAGTATACTTAAATATTTTACCATGAAAAAAAATTCAAAATATGTGCATGAAACATATTTACCATTAAAGAATGTGTAAATATTCATTAAAAATATTTCATGCAATTTAAAATTCCATAAAAAATAAAATACCAAACATGTTTGAGAAAAAAACACACAAAACCAAAATGGGCACAAATTGATAACTCACATGCACCGTGACTTTAGCCCAGCCACTAATTTTCTTTGACCTGCATGGGTCTTTAATCTTCACGATTCCTAATTTTTTTATTACACTTTATTTAAAACAATTAAATACTTTTTTGAAATAATAGTGAGTCTCAACTTTTGGTTCATTCAAGTAAAGCAAAAAGCTTAAAACATCCAAAACTTGCGGATATAACAGTCAAGGCTAGCTTATCTAGGGTTCAGTCAAACTACATGTTTGATTTTTCCTTTAATGCTTGATTTGAATAATACTAGATCTCTATCAGATCAATTAACTAGTGTTAAACCAATTTTCAATTATTTATTTGTTTGAACTTTTGATTTTATACTTCATTGAAACAAATGTATAATTATCGAACATAATTTAGAGATCAATACATCTAACCCATGCATAATAATTTGTGAATACAAAAATTAATCTATATATATATGCATGTCTTTATAATCTAAACAACATAACTAAAGAACCTAGCTCTGATGTCACATGTAAGATTTAAAGAGATGTACCTCTAGTTATTGTTGGTTAAGGAAATGATCTCACTCCAAGCACATGAAAACGGGCACCCCATATAAGCCTTCTAGTCTATTTTCTTTTCTTATGATTGTTCACAGGCAATTTATATAGACTAGACTAGAGACCTGTACTAAAAAACTAATTAGAGTTATATTTTACTATCAAAGATTATGTATTCTAATTGTAACTGTAGTAAGAGTTTAACTTTTATCACTAGAGTTTTAATTTGAATAGGATTTACTAAATGATATCAGCTTAAATATTAATTAAATATTTATCTCAGTCCACTTAATTATCATGTGGGATACATAAATTTCAATATTTTTCTGCTCTAAACTTGATAAGGACTTAGGATTTAAGTATTTTGGAGTTTTTAATTTAACCTTTTAGCCAACATGAAGCATCATTGCCATATTTTCTTTTTCTTTTCCTATAAAAGCGAGCACCATGCAAAGGTACAAAATCCTTCTTTTACATGGACTAGAATATTGCTAGAAAGAAGGGAGAAGGTAAGTTGGCGATGAGTATTGAAGTTTGGAAGGACAAATGGCTTAAAAACCTTCGAGCTTCCAATTTTCTTTTCTAGACTCTTAATTTTGATGCTAGTTTCAAATATAAATAACAAAGATAGGAGATGCTAGAAAGCTAACATGGTGCATAAATCATTTTCCAACAAAGTTGTTAAGATTAGGGTTTTAAATAGCGGCTACAACGTGACATTACAATTGCTATTTAGTGGTTTTGGACCCCCCGTTACTAATATTCGCAGTTGATAGTTACATAATTGACTCAATAGCATTTATTATATCCACAACCATAATAAATGTGATACGGCCGAAAGTATGTCAGTGATCACTTTTTAAATCTCAGGTTAAGATTGTCTTGTGTACACCATTGAGCCTTTGTACAACTCTAGATAATTTGATTTGGATAAACTCGTTGGCTAAAAAATTTTTGTCTAGTTAGCTTATTATATGGTCGATGATTGTTTGGCAAGGAAGAGCTTGATGCTGCTATAAGACTTCTTA
>JBBYHL010006015.1:0-12337 GCA_038381835.1 Adansonia madagascariensis
ACTAGGTTTGACTTATTCTAATGGTACTTGCAAAAATATAGGCATTTACCTAAATTAATTGGTATTGAAGTGTGTATCTTAGACCTAAGTATTTGATTTTAGTGTTCTATTGTGGATGCAAATTCCAATATGTTAGCGCAAGTGAACTTTACATATTAAGTACTTTTTTCTTGTTTCATGTTAGGCAAAATGATTAAGCACTAAGTTTTTTTTGTTCATATTGTTATGGGAGCGACATGCTGCTGCCATAGTTGAGAATTACGATGCCAAATGGTTGGTAGTGTGGGTGATGACCACTGGGATGTAGTTATTTTCTTTGAGGTAAAATGATAAGTTTGTAATAGGATTTGTGACAAAGATAGTGACATATGTTTATAAACTTTGACAGAGAAAGTGATACATTATAAATTTGTGTGGAATGTGGTAATTTATAATAACAACATTAGTGATAAAATTTATATGGAGACAAGATTTTGTGACAAAAATAAAGATGAATTTTAGATATTGTGACAAATTAAGAAAAAATTTACTGACAAAAATAGTGACTAAATTTATGAGATAAAAATGTAATAGACTATTTGTGACAAAATTGAAATTTGTGACAGAATTTAGTGACAGGAATAGTGATGGAATTTATATAGGACTAAAGCTGTGACAATAAGTTTGAGACAGAATTCAATTTTGTAAAAGAATTTATTAACGAAAATAGGATAGACTTTAAACTTTTGTGATAGAATAAGGTGACGGGCAGCTGCTCGAGTCAGTCAAAAACGGTGAAAAAAATTTAGAAGTTTGTGATGGAAATGCTGTCACAAAGTTTGTGACGAATTTGGTTAAATTGGTTACTGAAATTATTAGTGAGGGGGTATATGTAATAAAAAAACCATCACTAAATATAAAATTGTGACAGATTTATAACATTATGTGACGGTTTTGTCTGTTACTTTTAAGAAATTTCTAGTAGTGTATGTAGGAAATTAATTGTTTAGCAATTTTTTCAGCTAAAAAAATTGTATATATTTTTATTTTATTTACATATTTTTTAAAATTAGTAATAAATAGAATAAATTAATAATAAAATTTAATTTTATAATAAAATTTATATTTTTATTAGTTGGTAAAATTACAACTAAACATTATGAAAATTATTGGGTTACATAAAAATGTCATAATTTTACATAAAAACATTACCAAATCTATAATGTGTGTATGTAAAAATTTTTTTAAGAAAATTAACTATAATTTTCTTAAAATTATTTTTTATTAAATATATTATATATGTAGGAAATTAATTTCTACAGTAGTTTTTGAAGTAAAAAATTTTCATATTTTTTTATTTAATAATTTATTTAGGTATATTACTAATAATAATATTATATTAAGAAAAAAATTAATTTTATATAAAATTTGTATTTTTTTAGTTAGTAAAATTATAACTAAACATTACAGAAATTAAACATAAATATTATAATCTAATTTATGTTATCTGTAATTTATGCATGTAAAAAATCTTTAAGGGTAATATTTGTATGTAATTTATTATATATAAATATTACTTGATTACATAAAGACATTATAATTTTAAATTAATATATTATCAAATCTGTAATATATGTATGTAAAATATTTTTTTAATAAAATTAACTATAATTTTCTTAAAATTTTTTATTCTTTACTAAATATATTATGAGTGTGGGAAATTAATTTTTGCAGTAATTTTTGAAGTGAAAAAAATTTCATATTTTTTTGGTTTAATAATTTATTTGCGTATATTACTAACAATTATATTATATTAAAAAATTAATTTTATGTAAAATTTATATTTTTCTTAGTTGATAAAATTACAACTAAATATTATAAAAATTACACATAAATATTATAATCTATATAATGTTCCCATGTAATTTGTGTTCTATGTAATTTATATGTGTAAAGAATCTTTAAGCATAATATTTGTATATGATTTGTTACATACAAGTATTACCAGATTACATAAAAATATTGTAGTTTTACATTAATATATTACAAAATCTATAATGTTTGTATTTAAAATATTTTTTAAGAAAATTAACTATAAGTTTCTCAAAATTTTTTTATTCTTTATTAAATATATTAATGTGTGGGAAATTAATTTTTGCTGTAATTTTTGTTATAAAAATTTTTATTTTTTTTGTTTAATAATTTGTTTGGGTATATTACAAACAATTATATGATATTGAGAAAAAAAATAATTTTATGTAAAATTATTTTTTCTCAGTTGTTAAAATTACAACTAAATATTACAGAAATTACACATAAATATTACAATCTACATAATATTTATATGTGATTTATGTTATATGTAATGTATATGTGTAAAGAATCTTTGAAGGTAATGTTACATGATTATATAAAAACATTACAGTTTTACATTAATATATTGCAAAATTTGTAATGTATGCATATAAAATATTCCTTTAAGAAAATTAGTTATGTTTTTCTCAAATTTTTTATTCTTTATTAAATATATTATATGTGTAGAAAATTAATTTTTACAGTAATTTTTTAATTAAAAAAATTTTCATATTTTTTTATGTTTAATAATTTATTTTTGTATATTACTAATAATTATATTATATTAAGAAAAAATTCAATTTTATGATAAAATTGTTATTTTTCTTTGTTCGTAAAATTGTAACTATACATTATAAAAATTACACATAAATATTACAGTTTACATGATGTTAATATGCAATTTACATTATATGCCATGTATGTGTGCAAAGAATCTTTGATTGTTATATTTGTATATAATTTGTTATATAAAAGCATTACTAGATTACATAAAGATATTACAAAATCTGTAATATATATATGTAAAATATTCTTTTAAGAAAATTAACTATAATTTTCTCAAATTTACTTTTTAGTTTTTGTTAAATATATTATATATGTAGGAAATTAATTTTTGTAGTAATTTTGGAAGTGAAAAATTTTTCATATTTTTTTAGTTTAATAATTTATTTGGGTAAATTAGTAATAATTATTTTATATTAAAAAAATTAATAATTGGATAATATTTTTATTTTTGTTAGTTGGTAAAATTATAACTAAAGATTACAAAAATTATATATAAATATTATAGTTTACATAATGTTAATACGTAATTTTTATTATATGGAATATATGTGTGTAAAGAATCTAATAATGTAATGTTTGTATGGGATTTGTTATATATAAGCATTATCAGGTTACATAAAAATTATAATTTTACATAAATACATTACTAAATTTATAATATATGTATATAAAATATTTGTTTAAGATAATTAACTATAATTTTCTCAAAATTATTTTTATTTTTTATTAAATATATTATATATGTAGAAAATTAATTTTTGCAGTAATTTTTAAAGTAAAAAAATTCATTTTTTTGTTAAATAATTTATTTTGATATATTATTAATAATTATATTATATTAAGAAAAATTCATTTTATATAAAATTTATATTTTTTCTTAGTTGGTAAAATTACAACTAAACATTATGAAAATTACATGTAAATATTATAATCTACATAATATTTATATGTAATTTGTGTTATATGTATGTGTCTAATGAATCTTTGAGGGTAATCTTTGTATATAATTTGTTCCATATAACATTATCAAATTACATAAAAACATTACTATTTTACATAAATACATTATCAAATTTGTAATGTATGTATGTAAAATATTCCTTTCAGGTCAGATTAACCATCTTTTTTTCAAAATTTTTTATTCTTCATTAAATATATTATATGTGTGGGAAATTAATTTCGTAGTAATTTTTGAAGTAAAAAAAGTTTCCATATTTGTTTAGTTTAATAATTTATTTGGGTATTTAGTAATAATTATATTATATTAGAAAAAAATAATTTTATGATAAAATTTTCACTAGTGTTTTATTACTTAAAAAGAATAATTTACAAATCAACTTAATATTTTTTCAGCACAAAACTTTATTAAACACCCTAAACCCAATAGTTACAACTTCACCTAACTTAACTACTGACATAAATAATGTTCAGAACAACTATTAGTTATTGGATGGATGATGACTTCGGCATACCTAAGTAATAACAATAGCATTCGATTTAGGGTGCTGTTTACTGTTGGTTTTGTAACAGAGTTGAAACTGGTATCATAGGAACATGAAGTCTCATATGTAGAAAAAAGAAAAATTGCGTATTTGGTTGAAGATATGTCATGTTTTACTTTTCTTTAGGAATATTTACAAGATATATTTATGTTATATTTTTTTATTTTCAAGTTCATGATGGATTCTACAGCAAATATTTTGGATGAAGATACTAATCTTTTTGTCCATTATGCGAATACTTTTACCAAGTATGAATCTGCTAAAATTGTTGACTTTAATGGTTTTATTTCTGGTAATAATAAGCCTCTGAGTAAATATGTAGAGAAGAAATAATTAGCATAAGCTTTGATTCATCTGATGTTGCATGAGAATTTTATAAGGCATATGCTTTTGAAAAAGGTTTCGATGTTCATCATGGAAATACAGGACATAACAATACTAGCGTTCAAGTAGGTCAACAATGTTGTTGTTCAAAAAAGGGTTTAGGCTTGAGAAAATACAAAAATGCAATCGTAAAAGATGTCTGAAGCCGTTGTCTAGAACCGGATGTAAGGCTAGTGTGTGCGTGAACATAAAGAATCTGATAATTGGATAATCACATATTGTGAGGAGAATCATAATCATAAGACGTATGAGTCATCTAAAAAATCTTTCATGTGGTGCCATCAATAAATTAAATAATCAGATTTAGCTAAAGCAAAAGCTATGAAATCTATTGGCATCCGTATGTCACAGATAATGAATTACCTTACTTAGCAAGCTACTGGATATTAAAATATTGGTTTTGTTGCACAAGACCTATGCAATACTCAACATGCTTGTAGTCAAGCTGAAATATCGAATGGTGATGTTAATGTTGTTCTTGCTTACTTTGAAATTAAAAAAGAATCGAATATTGGGTTTTATATGAACTATAGCACTAATGATGATAAACGATTGCATAATTTTTTTTGGGCAGATGATAATTCAAGGTTCGACTATCTATGCTATGGAGATGTTATAGCTTTCGACACCACGTATAAAAAGAATGCTTATTATAGGCCTTTGATGCCTATAGTCAGTATCAATCACCACCGTCAAATGATTGTATTTGTTGTTGCCATACTTGCTGATGAGACAATTGATACCTTCGAATGGGTTTTAAGAAGATTTATTGAAGCAATGCATAATAAGACTCCTAATTTAGTTGTTACTGATGGTATAAGGCAATGCGAAAAGTTACTAGAATTGTTATTTCTGATGCTAGATACAAGCTTTGTACATGGTACATATCTCACAATGCACAGGCAAATATCAGTGATCCGTTGTTTATGCAGGCATTCTGTGGATGCATGACTTCATGGTGGACACCAAAGGAATTTGATCATGAGCGAACCACTATGGTTGGACATTTTAATGTGGAAAATCACCCATGGGTAATTGAAAAAAAATAGAACTCGAGAGATGTGGAACAAGCATACATAACATGTCATTTTTTTGGGACACTACGAACCAAACAAAGGTTTGAATTCTTGAATGCTTCACTTGCTAGATATTTAAAGTCTAAAAAAATATATCTCGACTTTGTTCTTTCCATTGATCAAGGGATTACTAGAATGCAGACCAATGAATTGAAGGCTGATTACTTCAATGGGTACACAACACCTAAATCTGTACTGAAGTTGGATGACATTGAAGGTCATACGACAACTGTCTATACAAGTGAATCATTCTTTTTTTTTTTCCAAGAAGAGCTTCAGCAGGAAACATTATATCATCTTTATGAAGCAATTATAGAAAAGGAATTAACACGGATCTCTTATTTAGGCAAGTATCAAGTACCAAGACAAACGGTGGAAGTAGTCTTTGATTTGGTTGCAAAAAACCATTTAATGTTCATGTTGCAAGTTTGAAATAGTTGGTTTGCCTTGTAGGCATCAAATTCATGTTATGAAGTTTGAAGATATGTATCATATTCCAACATCTTTGATTATGCATAGATGGACGAAAGATGTCAAACTACGTGCCTGATCGTTTGTTAATGTTAATATTGCACTTGAAATGTTGCCAATGGCACAGTGTGCATCCCTGAGTTCTATTTGTAATAGAATGTACTATGTAGCATCGAAAATGACCAACTCATTTAACAAAACCAAAAGTGAGATTAATGATTAACTACAGAAGTGGAAAAGTTGTTTGAGCTCAACGATCCCGTATCAAGAAACTGAGAAAAGAAGAAATTTAAGATCCTGTTGTAGCAGAAACTAAAAGGAAAACAATTGGGAAAAAGTAATTTTCTTCTAAAGTTAGAAAGTATGGGTATTATAGACTAGAAGGACATACTAAAGTTACTAGCCCAAATTTGAAAATTACAATGAGCAACAGTGGTCTTGAAAACAATTATTATGATACTGATGAGGAGATGAAATCGAATGCATATACAAATTTCACTTTTGATAATGTCAAATTCACAATCCTCATAATAATAATAAAATAATATAATATTAAGATAGTGATGTTGATTAATGAATTCCCTTCTAAAATGCCTTTTTTGTGATAGGGAGATGATCTAATGGACAAGAAAAACCTTATGCCAACAATGAATGTTGATGGAAATTGCAATATGCAGGTAATTTATCTTGAACAATTCCTTTAAAGTATAGGTTAGTAACTCACCATCACTGATACCAAGGACCAAAGTGTAGTCCATCATTGGTGTGATTTGTATACCAACCTAATAGAAAAATGGATGTCTCTTAATACTATAACATTGCACAAAATGAAAAATCATTACAACTTTTTAGTAACACAACCTAATCTTAAAAAAATTAGACAAAAGTAGATTATCAGCTATTTAATCTCTCCCAATCAATCATGCAAATTATTAGCTTTTATTTGTAATGAAAAGAAAAGAATCATGACATCATCTTAGGTTTTAAGGTTCAAATTGCTATCCACTATAGTTGGAATTATACAATTTAACCCAAAATCAACCTTAGCCCAAGGCCTAGCACAGCATCAATCAATGCTTGATCTTCACCAACAGACTTCAGTGACTACTTCATAAGAGGTATACTTTTCTGAAATTTAATGGCAGCGTCACAAACCCTTATCCATAAAATGTTATCATAGTTTATGATATTAGATAGACATAAAAAATTATTCCATTCCTTAACATATTTCATTGAACATAAAAATTATGTTGTACTTTGTAATCAACCTCCCATCTTTGATTATGAAACTAAATCACAAAAATAAAAATTGCTTACTACAAGTGAATAGCTTTTAACATGTAGATGTTCCATGAAAGCAATAACGTACATTTCACAATCATATCTGTACATATTGAATGCAATATGAAACTATAATTCTCTATTAAATTCATGCAAAACTATAATAAATATTGATTAAGAAATATACCTATTGCTTTGGTGGGGAATATTGTTTGGAGCAATAATTTTTAATTGATTAAATGGGACAGTTGGATTGCCAACCAATGATGTCATAATGGGATCTTTAAATAATTTTGCACAAGAGGAGATTTGTTTAAAGTGAAGAACAAATATTTTGTAATAGCTCTATTATAAATCAAAGCAAGTAAATAACATAAATTTTATAAATCTATAAAACTAATATAACATAAATTAATTCTGTCTTTATAGTTTACCATATGAGTGACATTTGTAACTCTTTTTTGATTGCCTTTAATGCGCAAAAGTGATTTATTTGCAATAAATTTTCTCCACAATATGCCACATAAATGAAAGAATATTTCCATATAAAAGAATGCATAGGAGGTAACGTTATAACAATCACTCATGGATCCCATATGAATGAATTATTGCTTAAAAATTTTTCATTATCTCTATGGATGTAATATTTTTGATAAAAGACAAGTCTGCAAAGAATAAAAAAAATAACACTTCTATTAAAATAATTGAAATTAATTTTTAACATTAGGACATCAATATATACTTACACAAAATTCGGTTGGTAAATACCAATTCTTTGTAAAAATTGGCAAAGCTTGACAATCGTACACCGTGGTCTAGGCCACAAGGTCAATAATTTAGGAAACAAAAATCTAATTAAGCTCAACTACATACTACAAACTAAATGTTAACATTAGACATAAGAGCAATATACCATATTTACATTTGAAGTCACCCACCCTTTCGAGCGCAATGATTCAAAATCTTTAATAGATGCAAATGTTCGCCAAAATGGACAACAACTTCACTATAATATAAACTCATAATACACATAATATCAATTTCAATCAATACATGATGCCCAAAATCATAAGTATATCATTATTACTTACTTTATATTGACATCGCTATTCCAGATGTAATTGCATTTACATATTCAAGTTCACCAGTTTCCCTTGAGACTTTGACAATGGCTTTTTTTGCAGAAACCTTCCAATGTTTATTTATAGCAACAAATGGCATATAGTACTACTAATTAGTAAATTATCATTTTATAGTTTTAATAAATATACCTTAAAACCAAAGTACACTAATAAATGCAATGAAATATTAAAATGTGGAAAACAAAATAATAAACATAATACATATAAAGATTATCTGAAGATCAATTCATATTAAGTCCAAGCATTCGCAAATGTTACAAGAAAAGATAAATGAAATATGAGCATATTATATGTAAATGCAAGATATTAGTTAATGCCGCTAGACATATACAGTCTTGCACAACATTTATGTGAAGATCACAACAATTTCAATTTGGCACGCAAATCTATCTGACTAAGACTAACAGTCGAGGCAAAAATTGAGCTTGACCTAACATGTTCAATTTTCTTAGGGAATTGACCCTATAACATGTAACGATATTAACTAATAAAAATTAAATAGATATCTTAAAATATCTAATAAATATTGATTTATAAATAAGCATATATATACCTTTTTTTTTCATAGGGCAAGATAATCTAAGCTCAGATGCATAATGGACACTGCATTGGTATACCCAAATCACCATCCATTTCTTTCCCTTCCAAACAAATCTCAATAGGATAATACAAGTCACCACATACTTTTTCCAACTTGATGGTCTTCCCACCAACCTCAGGCATCATTCTTTTCTCAATAGTTTTTTTAAACTCAATGTCACTTATATTAGTCTCTAGGATTGATCTCTCTAAAACAACATTTATAGAGGTCCTTAATAGTGTCCACTATGGAAGCATAACTCATAATGCTTGCATTCATATACCTCATGTTTTTGGACATTCTATTAATATTGTCTGCAATGCTAGCTAAATTTGTTTCAAGATGATCTACTTTTGATTCCAAACTATCTACTCTTAATTCCACAAGATTCACCTTGTTTTTTATCTCTTAAAAATTTGCAATAAAATACCAAATTACTAGTATATAGACTTACTGCATTCTGTGAAGCTTATAAAATTTGACATAAAATTCTTGCTTTTAACTTAGTATGCTTCAACTATTTCTTCTCCTCTATCAACCGTTTCATGTTATGTTCGTTGACATCAACACCCTATAGGTAATGAATTCAAAGACAATCAAATATTGAAAATCATATAACCCTTGTAATAACTAATTATAAAGTAACAAAAGTTGGATAACCGTTGTCACCTTTAATTTCAATGCTTTCTATAGTCCTTGGAAGGAGATAATATCTTGCCAACCTTATCTTTTCCCCAATAAGTAAAGCGAGAAACATAAGTTAAAGTTGCAGCTTTTATAGTTTGAACTCTGTATAAATAATCATAAAATTAAATATACAAAAATAATTACAATTATTGAATATCAATAGCAAACAACTTAAACTTTTAATTTTGGTACATGCTAAACTTTAAATCAAGATTGCATCAATAGTAAACAGTAAATCTTTAACTAACCTCAAACAATAACAAGCAACTAGTCAAGTATGAATTCAATGATTTCCTTTTTCTTGCATGAAAATTTGTTATCCCAAGAAGACACTTCTTGTAGACATGTTTAGCCCAATTAAGCTTCCCACTAAGACCATCTTCGGTCAAACATGGATAACAATCTTGACTTGGACCACCTTTAGTTGTTGGATACAGAAACTGTCCAATAATATACAAGAGGACTCTAGCTTTTAGCTCTTCAGAATCAGTTTTCAATGCCATCATTTTTTTCTCAAGATGAACAAAAGTAAACTTCTGATGGCTTAGAAGATTGTACTTTTATAAAGAGCATGGCCATCCTCTTTTTCCATTAAACTTGACACGTTAATTCGGTCGTTCTATAAACCCAGTATGGCTTAAACATCTTCTAATAAATAATATGGCCATCAAATTTAATAGAGTTGGTTGAAACATCAAAGTTCTCAACCCAAAATTGACACAATTATCTTCTCAAAGGTAGACCTTTTAGTAGTAGTGGAGAACCAAAAACAACACTAGATACAACATCTTCTTTTTTTTAATCCTTTAATTGTTAGAAGACTTTAAACAAGTTACACAAGTTACAACACGTTAAAACCAAGCCCTGCACATAAAGTATTAATTAAATACACATACTAAAATAACATTATACTTAACATTTATATATTATTTCTTTAATTCTTCTTATATACTACCTTTGCTTTATCACTATCCATATTTTGTCTTTTTAATTCTTTCATATCAATTTTATACTGCTCTTTCTGAGTAGCTATTTGGCTCTTTCTCCTACATATAAAGTAGCTTCCATTTATCTCCTAGCTCTCAATGAGCCTAACATAGAAACAACTCATTATTCAATAGCATTGTCATAAATATACATTATTTTAATAACACTATATCACTATTCTTCACAAAAAGAATATGCATTTATATGTTTATATGTACAAAAAAGAATAATCAATCATAAATCTATGCTGCCTAATACTTCCAATTTGCAAATAAAAGAATTGAACCAAAAATGTCAATATGAGAACTATACCAAAAAAAAATTACTAATCTATGTTGTCATCTTCAATTTTTTTCACCATCTATTTCTACTTTCGTTGATTGATGCTATATAAAGCAAATAATGTAAACAATTAACTCGTATTTTTTAAATTTAAATGCAACAACCTACCATGTAATGTTTTATATATGGCTATTGCTATGTTTAATGAATTTATTGTAAAATCAATCGTATTATTACTTGCTAATAATTAAAAAAAACACCCTTTGGATTCTTGACCTTCCTCACTATCTTTTGTTTTATTTTGCCCTTCACTTTGGTCAACAATTATTTCATTCTCTTCACCAGCTTCTAACGTCTTTTTAAATCTAAAATCAAATCAAACATAATTAGAGTTGTCCAAGGTAACTCATATATATATATATATATATACATATATATATCTAAAAGGTAAAAATTAAGGAACCTTCAAGCATTCAAATTTATATTTTTCAAGAATTCAAAAAAATTAACAAACATCATCTTAAACATATAAATCAAACTAATTAAAAAATCAGCAAATTCAACTCCAAACATCATCTTAAATTGCTATAATTCTTTTTTTTAAGAATTTTACTGTTTACAAATTTTTTAAATAGTAAACAAGAATTGATGGACTTCAAAGACACAATGACAATAAATCAAACTAATTCTTTTTTTAATCTAAAGTTGCCCCAAAAAACAAAAATAAATTAAAAAGAAAAAAATAGGATTGTACCTTTTATGGAGGTAGAGTGTTTTGCCTCATTGCTATAATGTGGAGGTCGACACTATTTCAATTTTAGAGGATCAACTAAGGAAGCTGACTATTTCGAGTTAGAGGATCAAGTTAGGGTTTAAATGTGGCTTTAGTTTTTTCGTTTTTTTTTTTTAGGTTTGATTTTCAGAGGATGCTTCGACTATGGGTTACTAGAATGATGGTGTTTTTGTTACTGTTGAAGCTATCAATACATTTCTCTTCTTTAGAGGGTCGACTAATGAGTGTGCTTTTGTAGTTGTTTTGGGTATTCTTCAATTAAAGGTTGGAAATTATTGGGTTTCAAAAGGTCAAGGTTACTAGGATAGAATTTTTAGCTTGTTTTTTCAGGTCTGATTTTGGAGAGAGATGGTCGATTGGTGTTTAACCTTGGGGGAAAGGCCAACGATGGAAAAAAGTTTTAGGCTAGTTTTAATTTTGGTGTTTTCATTTAGAGGGAAAGGTATTGGATTGAAGACCTCTTTAACCGATTGCTGAAAAAAATATTTTCAATGGTCTTGATGAATCCTTTTCCATTTAATGGTTATCTTTAA
>JBBYHL010006025.1:3993-46727 GCA_038381835.1 Adansonia madagascariensis
ACTTCAATTACAATTTAATTTCATAATAATTAAAAATAATTTTAAAACTAATTAAATTCTTATTATTTTGTAATTAAAAAATTTGATTAATGATGAGTAAAAATAAATAGAAAAATACATGATTAATAATTAACAATAGTGTAATTATCTTTCTATTTAAAATCTACTTAATAAACAACTTCTAGGGGTTCGTATACTTTTCATCAAACCTCAAGAGGTAAATAAGTAATTTTAAACTATATACGATAAATGTATTTTCTTGAAACTTTAGAGTTTTTTGTAATTTACCTTTTATTTATTATTATTATTATCATCGTCATCATCATCATTGTTACTTATTTGTTTTACTTTGTTCTTTTGTGAATAATTCTTTGTTGCTTAAATCTTCATAATAACAAAATATTAGCAGTTTGTTTATTTATTTATGCTAGTCATTGTGTCACATGCATTGCATGTGATTTTATATTTCAATTATCTTATATTTGTAAAGAAATTTATGTTAAATAATAAAAAGATCATGAAAACAAATATCTCATTACATAAAAATATGTTAAATAAAAAAATCACAGATCCATTTATATAATAATAAAAATTACTTAGTAAAAAGAATTATCATAAAAAATTAAAAAATTTATTAAAAATTTATTATAAAAACTTTTAAAAAATTAAAAAATTGCAAAACTACTTTGACCAAAACTATGATTTAATTTGTAAAAATTGATTATCTTACCAACAAAATGGAAAAATAAAACAAGAACCCAAAGAATCAAAGTCCCTAAATTTTTTACACAATTTTTGAAATGAATATATTAAAATCAAAAGCTTTCATAGGATATATATTGACACGAAATCTAGTTATATGTAAACTTTAATTTTACAATTATCGCTTGATAAGATTTAACTACTTAAAGGTTCTAGTCATAAGTAATTGTTAAAAAACATTATTTAAAATATTCTAATAAATCTTTTTTCCATCTAAAAAATTATCATGATATTGAAATTTTCAATGATAGTTTCTATTAATATTTATAACATAATCATAAAATATATTAGACTAAAATAAATCTTATTACTACTTATAAAATAATAAAAAATATTTATATGATAAAAAATTACATTTATTAATAAAATTTTATATATTGAACATAAGGTTACATGTTATATAAATAATTAAAATTTGCATTAACATTTAGCACTAAATTAATATAACTTTTTCTTTTTATTTTTGTTAGGTTAATGAAAAATTCTAACTTTGAAGATAAATTAATTCAATGTAAATTTTAACTCATTTTATTTATTATTAAATAAATTTCCTTTACCCAAATCTTTCAATAGAATTAAAATCTTATTTAAAAATGTGATAAATCCTATTATCCAATAAATTCATTTAACCAAATCTTTCAATATGATTAGAATTTTTATTTATAAATTTGATAAATCTTATTGATAATAAAAAAATTTTAAAATGACAAAATTAATAATATAATGAATAAAAATGAGTATTTTGACCATTCAAAAGATTCTTCACATTTGTCATTATAATAATATATATTATAAATTATAGATAAAGATATTTAGACTTGGTTATGTTTGTCGAATTTTCTAAAATTTGGGCATGTTAATTAAAAATTGATATATATTGCCTGTTGTGCTCATGTAAGCTTTTAATGTTCTTAGTTTATCATTGTTGATATACTGCGTCATGTTAGAAGTTTTATTTATCATCTATGATACATTTTTTTTTTTTATCATAACAATATCCTTCCTTTTTCAGTTATAGTATTTTGGCCAATTTATTTAGAACCGAATCAATCTTCATACAAAAAGTAAATTTTGTAAAATCGGTGTCGTAAGTTTATGATAATTATTTTCGAGATTCTAGGTGTTTTGGAACTATTTTTGCATAATTGAGGGAGGCGTCACTTTGTCTAAGAACGACATGTGAATTGTGAGTGAAATGGCTTTCTTCGTATTTCTGCCTAGTCATTGGAGAAGTAAAAAGTTCGCTCGAGATAAAAGATTCTTACATCTTCTAGTATGTTGAAAACTTTAAAGGCTGTTTTAGATGTTTTTTTCTTTTATTTCTCAAGAAAGATCCATTTTCTTTAGCACTTATTAAGGTGATAAATCGGGCAAAGATAATTATTGAAATTCTTCCTTGTCGTTTGAGAGTCTCTGAAAACTATCTTTACGAAGAAATACCATTTGGACATTTTGACAAAACATTGTTAGAACCAATACAATAAAAGAAATTTTAAATTTTCTTGAAATTTTGCCTAATCAGCCGAAAATTCAAAGAAATGCTCGGACATTGAAAACCCTCATCCGCTTTCGAAAATAGATAACTTTATAAAATATTTTATGAGAATTATTTTTTTAATACAAAATCAAGATTGTTCTACTAAATTTAAGGATAACAACATGCTAAGTGGTATTGTTTTCGAACAAGCATCACAGGAGTATTAATACTTTTTCACATACAACCGCTTTGTGCAGCGAACTTGGTATATACTTTCCGTAGACCTAAAAATTTTCTTCTCTTGTTAAACCCTGTTAATTTTAGTTTTTTTTTTCTTTTTTTAGGAAAAAAATTTATAGGTGACCAACTAACCATACAAAAAATGGAGGTGGTACCTTTTGTTTGCACCATTCTAAAATAAATCATCACAAATATGTTTAGAGGTCATAAGATCCTTATGGCAATAATCGTATGTAAGACTTTTGTTTTAATGTGCCGGATGTTGACCCAGAGTGCTAGACACAAATTTGAGAAGGTAAGTCGCTCTTAAGTGTGATTGATCACTCATCGAAATCAACCTTTAAAGAAATGTATTTTAAAAGTAATTATATGTTCTTAAAGCCATTTAAAACCCAAGTCTGCATTTAACAAAAGAAAAACCAAATAGGATTTAAAAGTCAATAACGTGTAAGGAAGATATTAGCACCTCACGAAACCCATTAATTGGGAATAATTAATCATGTATTATCTTTGATTTTAACAAAAACAACTTAAATTCTGGTATTTAAAAGCAATTCCATAAAATGGCATATTATTTTTATTAGCATGACTTGAAAATTATTTATTTTTTTCTAAATGTTCTATATTTCGCAGTGGTCCAGCGGAATACAGAGTTTTTTATTAGAAATTTTTCTGAGTCATTTTTCTTAAAAAGGATATTCAGTCTTAGTAATAATTCCTGTAATCTTTTCCGATTGTCCAACAATAGATTCAAAAATTACTATAACATGAGACACTGCTTTGTTTATTTATTTAATTTTAGGGATACAAAATTAAATTTCATGATTGACATTTAAATTTTAATGCAATGTTAATAAACTTTAAAGGAATAGACATAGTGGCAATCATATACAAATATTGTGAGAATAACGAAACACAACAAAATCAATTTTAGAAGATAATTATTTTATTTTTTTTATTATTATTATTTTGTAAATGAAAGATTACATCAATGCCTTATGTCAGTTTGTCCTCTAACTTCGCCGGTAGTACAGTAGAGAGTAAAAAATATTTCTTTTATTAATTTTGACATAATCCCTTCTTAAAAAAGCGAACAAATTTAAACTTGGATTTTTTTTTTTTTAATTTAGAAAACCTCAATGGTACTACCTAGTTGTCTGATCGAGCATTCTAAATTTGACTTATGAAAGATCATTATTATTTCTTTATAAAATCTAATAAAATAATCACAAAAAACACTTAATACAAACCAAAGAACTAAAAGGGACAATCACATAAATGTGTTTATTATGTGTAGGCATGTTTGGATATCCATAAGCATTGAGGCATGCCTTTGAACCAATAAGATTGGAACATGTGATACATAGTTAATTAACTACGTATATGTTAATAGTTAAAGTAATAAAAGGTTTTCTTCATATTAACAGCATAATTGACTATCATGAAAATAATAATTAGATGATACCTTTGGAACTTAAAATGCCTTGCAAAGGACTTGCAAATGTTGCAATTATAAGATTTTTATGCATTAAAGCTTAGTTCCTCAAATTATTCTTGGTCATTGTATTGTTAAGATGGAGTAATGGCAATTGTCAAAGACCAACTCATGTTATGCTTCTTACTTAGGAAGTAAGCAATTAATCTAATAGGTTGATGTATTTGAGATACATAGGAAAGTGTGGGGGTGCTTGTTTTGCTTAAACAAGTTCACTAAACATAGCTCGAATGAGAACTCCATTTGTTATTAGTCACTCAAGTGTCTCTAAAATATGTTCTCATGTACCTGCCATGTATTATATTAGATTTGAATTAATCTCGATTTTGATATAACTAAAACTTAAGCTCAGCATGTGTTTAAATATTTTCAAGTTAGTATTTTTCTATAAAATATTTTGTAAACACTTTGAAAAATATTAGAGTGCGTTTTAACTCTTTTAAGCACTCAAAAATGTGTTCTTAATACATACATTTATGTAAAATATTTTTTAGATAAGTTTTGTATATTTTAAAATCATTAAAAACTTCTTAAAATTGATTTTCATATGAATGTATTGATACACTATATTTATGTATAGATACAATACTTGGCAGTAGGTTAACTTTCATTAAACCCTTGTGAGTATTAATAGAAGTGGTTATTATATTGATACAACAAGGAGTGTATCAACACAAATGTCTATTGTATCGATACAACAAGATGTGTATCAATACAACCTCTTCCTATATCAATAAATGAGTATTCAACAGTCATATTTTGTATGTTTAATTGCAAAGTATTGATACCCAAGGTAAATGTATTGACACAAATAAGCAAAAATGAACTAGCATCACTCAAATCAAGCTCACAATGACTATATTCTTTCACCAAACATTCCCAATGGCTATATTTATGCTAAAAGCTATAAATAAGCCTCTCCAACACCTCCAACAACAAGATGAACCAAGATATTAAGCTTAGAGTCATAGTTTTCATGCTTTTCATATTTTTAAGTAGCTTTTTTTATGTATAGAATTAATTCTTCCATATTTTCTTGTATTCTTTATATTCTGTCTTTAAAATATTATCCTTTGTGCTTAAACTCTTGTAAACACCTAGCCTTTAGAGATTTCATTATTAACATCAAAATCTTTATAAAAGAAGGTGCTCTTACTTATCCATTGAAAAGTAGAGAAGGTTTCTATCTTATCCACAAAAGATAGTATACCTTATCCTAGGAAGGTAGACAATTCAACTCAGGGAATTAGGGAAATCTGAGGCAAGTAAAGTTGAGGTAGAGGATGTAGGCAATTGAGGCTGAACCTTTCTAAATACTTAAGTTTGCTTCTTCTTCCTTAACTCTTTAATTGCTTTTATTTATTCACTAACATTGCTTTCCAAAACATATAGCTTAGATTTCTTAATGTTATTTATCAAAGTTTTAATTTGCCTGAGTTCTTGATAAATCAATTCACCTTTTCATGATTTCATTCACCACCAAAAGGTCTAACATTAGTACTTATACTTTTGATACTAGGTCTTATCGTATAAAGAGTATTATACTTATGATCATCACGAACTGATCCACAATAGGTGGGTGCGTATGGTAGGGTGGTTTTAGTATGGCATGAATCATATTTGTCGCTACGTACCCCTTTTTGCAATCTAAAAGAAGTGGCACGACTTGAAAAATATTTAGTGTGATGGTTATGTTGGTTAGATCTTTGATTTATCCCTTGATCAATATATGAATTAGGCATAATAATATGAAGGGAAGAAAGATAATCATGTGAATCGCCCACCCAACTAGTCTCGAAAGGCTACTATGAAGTGGCTATAAATTTGGAGTTGCCATTGATCGTTTCGGGCTAAGTAGATTCGATGCCTATTGAAAACCATGTTTCCAGTTATGAAACTCAAAATGTCAATTTCAAGGTCTACAAGGTCCAAAGATTTGGTGATTGAGTTTGGGAGTTGGTTACTTGTGGAGAAGGATTAACACTGCCATCACGCTAGAAATTCATACCCGATAACCATGTCTAGCTTTGATTTTAGTTTAATCAGTTTCACTTTTTCATTATTTTGACATAATATACTTTGATGCATGAATTTTTGTGAAAATTGTATATCCAAGTTTTGAAAGAAAACTTAGATCACCTATGCACCTTGGAGGTGTGGGAATATAAGGATTTTTTATGAAAATAGATTTTGGATTCAATTTTAAAAATTTGGATATTCTGTGTCAGACACTGGAGAGATACCAACATGGAACATTGCCTTGTAATTTTTAAAAATTTTAAAATATGAATGTATAATGGTTATTACAAAGGAAAACATGTTAGTAAGATGAAAAAGAATATAATAACCTTGCATAAAAATAAACACACAAAAACATAAAAGTAGAGGGACAATCAAAATGTATTTTATGATTGTCTTCAATTATTGAGGAATAACTGGAATAACAATTTTGCGATGCATTTGAATCTGGTGGTAACTTAAGGGATGGGAAAAAAAGTTTTGATTAGTAAACCTGGGATGTTTGGGATAAGGAAATTGAATTTTAAGTGAAATTTGAAAAGTAAGGTTGGCATATCCCCTTGAAAGATGGGGTTGGATTATCCCCAATGGTGATGATTGGATGTGTTAAAAAAAGGTTTTGATTAAAAGACCTTTTGGAAAGTTTCGGGAGAGAGAAAATTTAGATTTTAAATGAAAAATGGGGTTACAGTATCCCCTTCAAAAGAAAGGTTAGAGTATCCCCAAAAGTAAAAATTTTATGTTTGAAATAGATTTGATTAGAATCTTGAAAAGATTTGGGAGAGAGAAAATTCAAGTTCTAAATAAAAGAAAGGTTAGAGTATTCCCTCAAAAAATAGGGTTGGAGTATCCCTAAAGGTGAAAATTTTATGTTTTAAAAAAGTTGATTAGAAATCTCGAAAAAAATTGGGAGAGAAAAAATTCAAGTTTTGAATGAAAATTGAGGCTACAATATCCCCTCAAAAACTGGGGTTAGAGTACCCTAATAGTGAAAATTTTGATATTTATGGAGAAAAGGAATTTTTTAGGAAAAAGGTATTTTGAGAATAAAAACTGAGAATTTAAATAAAACTATCTTCTTGTTTTAGCCTTGATTTGAGTCTAGAGGGTTTGTGTTTTAGTGCGTAACTCTATGAAGAGTCAATCGAATACACTTTAAGATGTTTGATTATCTTGATAAAGGTGGTCTGAGAAAATTTAGAGACATTCAAATGTCTCAGAGTAGGGATTCAAAAAACTAATTACTAATGCTAAAAATAGGGACAACATCACATTGTCGCCTTTTTTGAATTTATTCTGGGTAAATTCAAAGGAGCTAGGAGCAAGATAAGGTACCATTAGAAAGGTGACTCGATAAGGTTTAATGTAGAAATATTCCAAAAGTCCTAGAAGATCGCTTTCTAGGTAGAATTAATTTTTGAAATTGGGTTTGTTCTAACACTAACAACATATGCAAGGAAAAGGCATAATGGACTTTGGAAAATCATCTCGGACTCATTTGATATAGTTAAATTGCAAAGGATACCTATCCAAAATGGGAATTGAATGAACTTTCTTAGAAAATATTTAAAAAATTTTAGAAAAATCATTTGGTGGGCTAGAATGACCTAAACATGTGAAGTTTGCTGGTTCTAGGGGTTTTAGATAGTGAGGGTTCAAAAAATCATAACTCCCTTATTTAGGATGGTACGGGTGCAAAAAAACATAATTAGAAAGCTAATTCTATGTTCTTTTAAGGAAAAAAATCATAAAATTCTAGAAAAATGTGTTTGGTCTCGAGAACACTTTTTTTATGGTGGAAATAGTGCTGGTAGAGTGAAAACAAATGAGTTTTTTTTTGGTATTTTCAGGTTTCTTAGGATTAAACTCGAGCTAAGGATGTCCAAACATCTATGACATAGAGAAAAGGGTGACACAGGCGTCGATAGCTCATTCCATAATCCCGGAGTAGTTTGGGAAGATAAAATAACCTATTGATCATGCCATAAATGCTAGTATTAAACTCAAGATCAAGGCTTAATATTTTTAACAAATAAGAAAAAACATCATTTTTGAGCTTATTCAACCATGAATCTTGACCTGAAAAGTTTTATTTGTCCCCAAGATTGGAGGACCAATTAAGTGGAAACATTAAATTTATGCTAGTCTCCATTTGCTGGAGGTAGCATAAACTTAGCTTAGGGTTTTGAAAATTGAATTTTTTACAACAAGCTAGCAAGAATTTTAACAAAAATGTTATGAACAAGTACATAAAGGAAAATATTGATAACATATCCAAACAAACAAAGATACTACTTTGACAATGAAAAAAATGGCCAAAATATAAGATGATGACTAATAATATGCACAAGAATGTTAGCCTCACAAGCTAGCAAGAATTTTGACAAAAATGTTACGAACAAGTACATAAAGGAAAATATGGATAACATATCCAAACAAACAAAGATAATACTTTGACAATGAAAAAAATGGCCAAAATATAAGATGATGACTAATAATATGCACAAGAATGTTAGCTTCACAAATGGCATCTAGAATCAAGACATGGATAATGGTATGAACATGTTTAACCAAAAGAAAGAAATGCTAGAATTTTCAAGACAACATTTTTATTCCATAAACTTATCACATTGAAAGAAAACACATGAATATATTTAAAACATGTTAGGGTGAAGATTTAAGTGTGTTAATATGTGAAAATGAATAAAACATGACAAAGATGGTTATAGAGACATGAATAGCTTATTAGAATGATGCAAATGTTGAAAACAGAGAATAGATGCAGTGTGGTAAAGAAAATATACCAAAAAGCTTTGAACTTTCACCTTTACTTAGAGCAGCAACTCTAAGCTCAGTTTTTCCTTTTCTTTGCTATTGTTTAGTAAGGAAAGGATGGAAAGAGAAAGCTTTTTAGTTATAGTATCAAAAGAGTTGAGTTTGAAGATAAAAGAAGATAGGAAATAAAGGTTTTACAGAAGTTTTTGAGGGCTCCGAAGGGAGCCATGAGAATAGAAGAAAATGTTTTTCAACATAAAAGTGTGTGTAGGGAAACTTATTTTGTTGAGCCAAAATTAACTCCTTTATAGTCCAAGGTTAAGCTAATCAATTTAGAGCCAAAGCAAGGGCATTTTTAGTCTTTCCCTGTGTACCTTATAGCAACCCTGGTACTATGCTTAGCCAGCTTAAATTTCATTAGCTGCTAGCAACAGGATGGTGGAGTAAAGGGGCTACAGTAGTCTGCAACTAGATAAAAGCTAAGTATGCCCTCTAACAAATCATATATTTCATGAAAATGTCCTATTTTGATGATTTTGGGCCTCAAACTTTGTTAAAACCCAATCATAAGTCCAAAGCTAAAGCTAGTATGATTTCTAATGATTTTTGGTGCAAAACCATGTTTAAGTTGGATTATCACATCAATGGTGCAAAGGCTAAAAAGTGGCTCGAACTAAACCAAAATGCCTCGGTCTATTGATACAAAACATTTCTTGTTGATAAACAAGGCAACTTTTGCCCTTGAGTGACGATACAATAAAATATATATTGATACCAAGAACAAAAATGTTTCCAGTCTTAAAACTTAGAGACCTGTGTCGATATTATAAAGGTTTTATCAATACTTTTACCCGCGTATTGATACTTTTGGCCAAAAATCATGATTTTAGCTACTGCCAAGGCCTGTATCAATACAAACATGCAAGTATTGATACCATACTTCATGTATTGAAATGAAACCCTTTTGTATCGATATTACGTGTAAAAATTTAAAATTTTAGTGATGTAAAAGCTTCTTATCAATACCTAAGCTTTTTGGTCAATGGGTTATTCCATCATCCCAAACTACTCCGGGATTATGGAATGAACTTGTGAAGCCCATGTTACTTTCTACTGCGGATGTTCGGACATCCTAGGCCTAAGTCTATCTTTAAAAATTAGAATATCGAATAATCTCCTATTTTTGCTCTAGCAGCTCTGTAGTACAAACTTGAAAAATTATTTTTGAGCCACAAAACATTTCCTTTGATTTTTCTAATATTTTTCCTTTATAAGGCATTGAATTAACTTTCTAACAGTGTCTTATTTGCCCTCGGATCATCCCAGACAAGGGAGTTAGGAGTTTTCAAACCTTTACTGTCTAAAACCCCTGGAACCAGCATGTAACATTCTGTTTGAACCATTACGACCCACCAGATGATTTTTATGAAATTTTGAAATATATTTTCAAAAACATTCACAAAATTCCCTTGCCGAAAAGGTATTATTTATGATCTAATGATCCCAGATAAGCTTGGAATGATTTTTCGAAATCCCCCATGCCCTTTTAATTATACATGCTGCCAGTGCTAAGATAAACCTAAATTCGAAAATTAATTTCGCCTAGAAAGTGATTTTCTAAAATTTTTGGAATATTTTTATATTAAACCTTGTCAAGCTACCTTTCCAATGGTACCCCATTTACCTTTTAACATCTTTAGATGCACCCTAAAAAAAATCCAGAAATGAAGATAACATGATGGTGTCCTTTATTTTTAACCTAATTTTTGAATCTCCTTTTATCGAGATGTTCAGATGTCTTGAAATGCACCCGTTTTGTCTCCCTCACAACATTAACCCTTTTTGACTCGTATCAAGATTAAGATACAAAAAATAGCATTTCATATTAAAATTTTTGCTAGTGGAGATACTCTAATTTCATTACTAAAAGGGGATACTCCAACCTCGTTTTTAAATTTTCTCCTTGTTCTTAAATGTTTTCCTAACTTTGGGGATTCTCTAACCCCATTTTTAATTAAAAATTTAAATTTTCTCTTTGCTTTTTAATGTTTTCCTAACTTTGGGGATACTCCAACTCCATTACTCAAAGGGGATATTCCAATCTCTTTTTTTCATTAAAAATTCAAGTTTTCACTTTAATCTTAACTATTTTCATAACTCTATTTTAGGGGATACTCTAACGCCACCTTACCGAGGGGATACTCTAACCCCGCTTTTACCTTAAAAATTTAAAATTTTCTCTCCCCTAGATGGCTTAAATTGTTTTGATAAAAATCATCATTGAAATTACCATCGAATCCAGACCAGTCTCTAAAATTGTTATCCCGTTTATTCTTCAATAACCAAAGACAATTATGAGATACATTTCGATCGCCCCTTTTTTTCTATTTTCTTTTGTTTGTGTTTGCTTGTTTATGATATTATTATATTTCTCATTTTTCGCCTCACTAACTTATTTCCTTTTATAGCGTTATTGTGCCTTCATATTTAAAAAATCATTTTTAAATGAAATTTACAAGGCGGTGTTTCATGTTGGTATCTATCCAGTACCTAATATGAAACATCCAATTTTTAAAATCCAATCCGGACATCATGTTTATAAAAAAATCTCTATGTTCTTCACATCTCCGAGGTGCATAGGTGATCTAATTTTCCTTAATAAAAAAACCCTCAAATTTACATGTTCCAAACTTCATGCATTAAAAAGGATTACATCTAAATAGAGCCTAAATAGAGCTGATTTAACCAAGACCAAAGTGAGATATAGTTAGTAGGTACCGATTTAGTGCGTCGTGGGATGCTAATCCTTCCCTGCGCGTAACCAATTCCTGAGCCCAACGAACGAATCTCTAGACTTCGTAGACCTTGAAATCAGTGTTCCAAGTTTCGTAACTCGTAATATTATTTTCAATAGGCATCTGATCTTTCCTAGCCTAAAATGAATGGTGGCGAATCGAAGTTTATTGCCACTTCATGGTGGCCATCCGGGTCCAGTTGGATAAGCGACTCGTCCGATAGTCCCTATCCCCTTCATCTAATCGCACTTAATCCAAAATCTAATCAAGGGATAGCTCAAAGGCTCAACCACAACCAACCATCATTTATTTTTAAGTCAAGGGCGTTATGCCTTTCGGATCGTCCGAAGTTTTAAAGCCCAGGCACGTGACGACACCTACGATTGGAAGACCAATTTTATGAAAGCATTAACTCCATGCTTTTCTCAATCTATTGAAGGTAGCATAAACTTAACTTGGGGAATTTTTGAAAATTATATTTTTAGCAAACAAGCAAGCATCTTGATAGAGATGTCATGAACAAAACATAACATACTCAAAGATGAATAGGAATAACACATGCAAACACATAAAGATAACATTTTGACATAGAAAAGATGACCAAAAATATGCAAGGTGTGACAAATAAGACGTATGGAAATGGTGACTCCATCAATGGCATCAAAAATCATGCTATGAAAGATGACATGAACATATTTAAGCAAAGAAAAGCATATTAAAGTTTTCAAGATATCATTTTTATGCCATAAGACTCTTTAAAATGCAAAAAAATGCAAGAACATACTCAATGCCTATTAGGAAAAACATTTAAGTATTTGTTAAGCATCTCAAAATAGGTAAAACATGAAAAAAAAATGCATGAATAAGGGGTTGCTTTGGTAACAGAATGAAAGTGGAGATGTGTGGCCTACCAAGCAGCATCAAAATCCTAAGACTGCCACATCCAAGGCAACAATAATGCATGGGAGTCCTAGGATGGTTATGGCAGCATAAATGGTTCACTAAACTAATGCAAGCACTGGAAATGAGAAAAAAAATGAGCTAGGTCAAAAATTTTACCAAAAGCCTTAAGCTTTAACCTTTTTCTTTAAGCAGCAAATTTAAACTCACTTCTTTCCTTTTTTTTGAAGTTAAACAGCTAGAAATTGATGAAAAGAATGGGCTTTTTAGTCACGATATGGATAGAGGGGAGATTTAAGAGAAAATATGAGTAAAATGAAAGGTTTTGGAAAGGTTTTTGGTGATGGTTTTGAGAAGTTTCAAGAATGGAGAATGATTTTTTGGTTTTTAATGGCTGAGAGTATTGAAAGAATGTCTAGAAGTAAGTGTTTTCTCTATTGAAAATGTTTATGGTAGGGTTTCTTTCTGGTCTCTATCTATTTTCTAGTGTTTGGCACATATAGCCATGTGACCATGAAGGCAAAAAATACAAACAAGCGAAGGTATTTTAGGGTTTTGGATCATGTACCTCATGTAAAGATCAGGTATTGTGTTCAGCTGCCATGCAAACCCATTAGTTTGCTCAACAAAAACAATAGATCAAGGCTACTTTATGCAGTTGAGCATTGAGAAAACTCAACTTTACCCATTGGCAATTAGCATAATGTCATGAAATGTCCCTTGTCATTAGCTATTTGGGCCTAAAAAATTTGCTTTAATCTAATCATAGCCCAAAGACAAAGCTTGGAATGAATTTTGATGATTTTTTGTGCTAGAAATGTGTTTGAATCAGATTTTAAATTAATGGTGTAATGGCTGAAAATAGCTCAAAATAGGCAAAAATGCCTTAGTGTATTGATATAAAACATTTTGTATGATGCATACGATGATTTTTGCTTAGAGGTATTGATACAATGAAGCATGTCTCGATACCAAGAGCCAAAAAAGTTTTCAGTCTCGACACTTAGAGGTATGTATCAATACTTTATGGACTTATATCGATACTCAAATACGTGTATCGATACATTTAGCAAAAAATCATAACTTTAGATACTGCCAAGGTCTTTATCAATACAAACATCATATGTATCAATACCTCTTACTAGGTCTGAATACCAAAACCTCTTTTATCGATACTATATGTGAAAATTTAAATTTTTAGTGATGTGAAACCTTCGTATTAAGACTTATGCACCAATGTGACTTATTTGTACATTAGCCTCTTTAAATACCTTACCTTGGTCATAAATAGTGGAAAAGTAACCTATGAATGACTTCGATGACACCCCAAATAATGACCTTTGATGCCTCATTTTTACATTTTTCTTTAATACGACCCATAGGCTTTTCAGACTTTCCTACAAAAAATTTTTTGTTGCAATGCCTGATGATACGGCACTTGGTAGTTATCCCATTTCTATTTTCTATTTCTTTGATTCTATCATCTTTTAATTATGCCTTGGGATGCCAAAAATTGGCCCAGACAAAATAAGATGTCTACAACTACCTGTCTTTGGTTGTTATTGAGCATCAGGAATAGGGTAAAGATAAATAGACACCATTTTGTTCGAGAAGGATGATGGTTCTGTGTGCTTGCAGAGAAATAGTGATCTAATTAGTATTACGTTGAGACAAGCCAAGTATATCAACAATGGTCCTAACTGAGAAAAGAATTTTAATGAGCTTTATAGGGTTTGACCTCTCTACTAGGTTTGTGGTTTCTTATGTTTAACCCTTCAAACAAACACCACTAACTAATATGGGCTTTGACTCAATTGGTAGGTAAGTATCGTACTTCTTGAAGACAGACTCGATAAGCGTTCAGCTCATTATAGATTGAGGTAGGCAAGTGTCTTACTCTGTGAGGACTAAAATAGGTAAGCGTCCTACTCTTTAAGGACTGAGGTATATAAGTGCCTTACTCTTTAAGGATTGAGGTATGTAAGTGCCCTACGCTTTGAGGACTGATGTAGGTAAATGCCATGTTCTTTGATAGGACTGAGGTAGGTAAGCATCTTACCCTTTGAGGACTGATGTAGGTAAGCATCCTACTCTTTGAGGACTGGGGCTAGTAAGCATCCTGCTCTTTGAGGACTTAGTAGGTAAGTGACCTACTCTTTGAGGACTCAGGTAGGTAAGCATCCTACTCTTTGAGGACTAAGTAGGTAAGCATCCTGCTCTTCGAGAACTAAAGTGGGTAAGCGTCTTACTTTTTGAGGACTGAGGTAGGTAAGCATCTTACTCTTTGAGGATTGAGGTAGGTAAGTACTCTTTGAGGACTAAGTAGGTAAGCATCTTGCTCTTCGAGAACTAAAGTGGGTAAGCGTCTTACTTTTTGAGGACTGAGGTAGGTAAGCATCTTACTCTTTGAGGATTGAGGTAGGTAAGTGTCCTACTCTTTGAAGATTAAAAAGGGAAAAAAGGCATCCTACTCTTTGAAGATTAAAAAGGGAAAAAAGGCATCCTACTCTTTGAAGACTACAAAAGAGAAAGATGTCCTACTCTTTAAAGACAGGAGGACTAAAAAGGCAAAAAAAAAAGGCATCTTGCTCTTTGAGGACTAAGAAAGGAAAAAAAAACATTTTGCTCTTTAAGGACAAAAAAGGGAAAAAATGTCTTGCTCTTTGAAGACTATAAAAGAAAAATGTGCCCTACTCTCTGAGGACTAAAAAAGGAGAAAAAAGCATCTTATTCTTTGAGGACTAGAAAAGAAGTCATTTTACTTTTTAAAGTTTAGTCTTGCAGTGAAAGTGTAGTGGTTTCCATCAGGTAAGATAAAAATTACCTCGATTTCTTACCCTAGCGTATTCGAAGCTCCATTAAAATACATTTTCCAAGATAAACTACACTCAACAATGTTCTCTACCTCGGATATGCACATCAAGTCTTTATCAGGGAATTCAAAGTCTAGATGTTGATAGTCATCCATTACTCGACTTGTGAAGAAGTTTACTGTTACGCTACCCTTAATGACCTTCTAGTTCACATGCATGATGTTATATTCAGAGAGTAAGACTTGTCATTTGGCTAATCTTCCTGACAAGTAGGGGCCTCACATAAATGTTTGACGGGATTAAGTTTAGTGATCAGCCATGTAGTGTGGTACAACATATGTTGCTTTAACCTCTAGGCTGTCTAAGCTAGAGCACAACATAACTTCTCTATTGTTGAATAATTATTTTCACATTCTATGAACTTCGTGTTCAAGTTGTATATAACCTATTCCTTCTTCCCTGACTCATCAAGTTAAGCAGATACATAGCCCATGGACTTGTTGAAAACTGATAAGTACAGTTAGAGGTTGACCCAGCATTAGTGGCATAAGTACTAAAAGGTTTGAAAGGTAGTTTTAGACTTTACCAAAGGCTTCTTGGCTTTCCTTATTCCATTCCCTAACATTTTGTTTTTGATGTAGTCAAAAAATTAGATTGCATTTGTCGATCAGTTGAGATATAAATCAAGTTATGTAGTTTAACCTTTCTAAGAAACTTTTCACTTCTTATTGAGTTCAAGGTGGCAACAGATTCTAAATGGCCTTGACCTTGTTGGCATTGACTTTTATCCCTTTTTTGCTCATAATGAAACCTAATAGTTTGCCAAATATGACACTGAATATGCATTTTATGGGATTTAACTTGAGCTGGTATTTGCAAAGTCGTTTGAAAAGTTTCCATAAATTGGTAACATACTCACTTTCTTTTGGTGATTTAGCGATTATATCATCCAAATAAACCTCAATTTCTTTGTGCATGAAATCATGGAACAATGTTACCATCACCCTTTGGTAGTTTACCCTAGCATTCTTAAGTCCAAAGGGCATCACTTTATAGCCAAAAGTGCCTCACATGGTCACAAAAATGGTCTTTTCCATATATTCAACTGCTATTTCAATTTGTTTGTAACCTAAAAATCCATCCATGAAGGAAAACAAGCATTTTTGGTGGTGTTGTTTACTAGGGTATCGATATGAGGCAAAGAGAAATCGTCTTTTGGGCTAGCTCAATTTAGATCCTAATAATTTAAACACATTTGCACTTTACCATCCTTCTTAGGAACTAGGTTTATATTGGCTACCAATTTAGTTGGCTACTTCGAGAAATCTTGCTTTAAATTATTTCCTCACTTTTTCTTTAATCTTCAGAAGCATTTTAGGTTTCTTCTTTCTAAGCTTTTGTTGTATAGGCCTATACTTAGTTTTAAGGGGAAGTTTATGGACTACAATATTGGTGTCTAATCAGGCATGTCCTGGTGGGACTAGGCAAACACATCCTGATACTCTTAGAGGAGACTTATTAGTTTAGTTTGAGTTGATGTTTTTGTGGAGGTCCCAATTCTGACTTCTTTCTGGTCTTCTTCTGTTCCCAGGTTTATAGTTTCAATGAGTTTTTCATGAGGCAATATCTATTTTTCTTCTTGTTCAATTAGTCCTAGTAGGTTTGAAGGTATGGGGGCTTTTTTCAAAATCCCTTTTGAACTTGACCTTATTGGTGTAGATTGGTTGGTCAAAATCGATATACAGAGTCTTATTATGAATATTCATGTCACTTTCATTGGGGTACCTAAAAATATGGAAAAAGAAATATGTACAAAAAGGTCTAAGAGTTGGCAAGAACTATGAAAATAAACACAAAAGATGAAATGCATAATGCTTAGTCATTTTTATTGATAAAACTTAATAAAAGATGCCCATACAAAAGATTCTACAATGCTCTTGGGTGAAAGCATGCAGGTTTGGTTCATAGCATTATTTTAAAACAGACTTGCACAATATAGGAATCTCAGTTTCAGTCCAAACACTTGGAACAAATCTTAGAAGCATAGACTAATCTCGAGGTCCATCATTGACATCTCTGGCTCATTAATTAAATTGATGGAGAGATCCCTAAATGCCTTGTTCAGTATGAACATAACGTTAGTAGAGCTGATATTCATATGCCCTCCTAGATGAAAACTTTCTCAAAGAAGTGGAAACATCATTAATTCATATCCCATGTCTTATCCCAACAGACAAGCCATCCTTTTCTCATAGTTCTTTTAAGCTTATTTTCTTTTCTACTATACACAGGTTTGAATTCTAACCCTCTTTTGTCAATTTTATTGATAACCTTTAAAGATCTGGTGATCTCTTGAAGGTGTTTTCCAAGTCCTTTTCTAACCTGGGCACCTTTACTAATGGTTAACTTTAGACCCATATGTTTTGATAAATGAGGCTTATATATTTTCCTTGATATGAGTGGCAGTGACAAACTCCAAGGATTAAAATAAGGATTCTGGGATATCCTCATTGGGTTTGATATGCGAGGCACCAGTTGAGGTAACAATGATGATATCTTCTTCTTTTCTAATACTGATGACTTTGTTTTCGATGATGAATTTTAACTTCTGATGTAACGATAATGGCATTGCCCTAAAGCATGAATCCAAGGCCTTCTTAACAGGCAATTATATGATAGAGCAACATCTATTACATGAAAGTCCACTTCATAAGTGCATGGGCCAATTTAGAGTGGAATGGTGATGCTTTCCATAATATTTCTGTAAGTTTCATTAAATGCTTGCACCATCATGCGATATTTTAGATAAGAGACGTGTCAATAAAGAGCTTGTTCAAGCATGATATGGGTATTAATTTAGAGCTGACTTGTTATCAATGAACACTTTAGGCAATGTGCTTTTTTACAAAAATATGGTGATATGAATAGCTTTAAAGTTTCCTCTTCCTCTATGAAGGATTTTATCATCGCTGAAAAATATGTAACTATCAGCAATGATGTTGCTCACTAGCCAATCCAATTGACCTATAGAGATGTTGGAAGGGACATAGGCCTCATTTAAAACCTTAAAGAAAGCATTCCTGTGAGCTTCAGAGTTCAACAATAGTGACAACTCAGATATCTTAGCGGGTTGTTCGTTCAACTGATCAACGATGTTGTATTTGTTGTGCTTGATGAACTTAAGGAATTCTATAGCTTTTTTCTCACTTGCTAGCTCTTTGATAGCTACCAAATTTAAGGTTTTGGTTGTTGGATTTGGTACATGAGGAACATGAGTAGTGTCCTTCTGCTAAATTTCACTTCTTGATGCTACCAAGGTATAACATTTGTCACTTCGGGTTAGGGGACTTACCCTTGAAAGATCAATGTTTGCTACTTGCACTAGATTCACTAGTGATCAATGTTTTGTTTTCATAATTCTAAGGAACTGCCTTATTGTTCTTGAAGGGAAAAGGGATGGAAGTTGAATAATCACTTTAATATTGGCTGAACAGGGACAGCTTTGTCTCTCGATTGGTTGTTGAACAAGACCAATGGTCTTCCAACACCATAAGAGGATTATTCGCTTCCCTTTTAGCAGCATTGATAGACGGTATCGCTTTTGCTGACGGGGTATGTGAGGTCCACTTTTTATCATAAAATTCAATGCTACCTTTATTCATCATTCTTTGAACCATAGCATGAAACTATTTACATGTTTGAAGAGTATGGCTATAGATGGTATGGAAATCACAAAAATCATCAATTTTTTCTTTTTTATTTTTGGCCTTATTAACCAATTTAACTTGCACTGGGATTCACTAGACTAAATTCATTGGCGTTCTAACCTCTTTTACGTTTTTTATAGTCTCATAGTTCTCTTCAATGGCCATTCTTTCCATATCGAATTCAATATAAACTTTGGATGAGTTAGCTCTAACATTGTATTTCGCTTTTTTCCAGCTTTAATTTTTTTCCTTTGCCATTGAAGGCATCTCATTTATCCATTTCACTTTTCATTGCTTTATCGATCATTCCATCTAATATGATCAAAGCCATAAAGTTTTTTGAGTGGTTTTATACTATCTTCTCTAGTAAAGGCCTTGTAATATGTCAATGAATCAGACTATTATCTTTTTTTCCATTAATAGAGGATGAATCTAAGCGGCCTCTTCCATCCACCTCAAAACATATTGCTTAAAGCTTTCATCAACTCTCTTTTTCATGTTCATGAGAGAGAAACAACTTAAAACCCAATCGATGGCATGTCTCTCTTTATCTATGGTATTAATAGATAGACCAATGCACTCATCAAGCTTTTCATAAAACTTAATTTTGGACCAGTCCGTCATTTGTTGAACCATATCTAAGAACAATGGACAATGCTAAAGAACATGCTCTTGATTGTAGTGATAGCAGGATGGTTCGGTGGCTTTTGTACTTTAGCTTTTAATGTCTAACACTATTCCATCTTTCACAAAGGCTTGCCAGGCTTTACTCATTGGGGCTTTAACTTTTCTAATACTCCTTTTGACCTAACAACCTTTTCCATTGATTATCGCATTCATTATTGGTTTTGCATGGTTCAGAAATGGATTGGCTCCAACATTTGGTCTAGGCCCTTATTTGAACTCGATCACACTTTTTTTAGTAGATTTTGTTTGTTTCTCTTAAGTAAGGTGCAATTCTTAATAGAGTGACCTTGTTCTTCGACATGGTACTCATAATAGGCATCTTCATCGTACCACCTGAGATACGATGGTGATCTTGGGTTCGTGAATACTTAGGCGACTAGTTGACAGGCCAATAGATAGAGTAAATCTCTTTGTAGAAGTAAGGGAGTAGCTCAAAGCGTTCCCTTTCTTGGGCTGCTTGTTGATCATTTGGAGCTCTTGTATAGTTCATGTTTGGGGGTTGTGTGCTTTGGGTCATGTTTTAAATAGTATTCGATGCAAAGCTCCTTGTTAGAGCAAACTTGATGGAATAAACTAGTTATGATGATGACAAGTAAGGGTTAAAACCTGGATTCAACATGTTTGGGAGGTACATAGCCTGCGTTGAAAGTGTATTCCAATTAAACATAGCATGACTTTTGCTAACTGCATTAACCTTTTTCTCTTTACTTTATTTATTGGCTTCTTGACCGACCTGGATGATTTTTCAATAGATATCTTGCCAATTTTTATTGCGTTATCTATCATTTCACTTGATAAATCCATATTGACAAAATTTTTCATGGTGTTTTCCTCTAACCTATCATAATAAGAAGCTCACAAGGTGCCAATAAACATGATCATCATTTGTTTTTCAGTTAAAAAAAGAGTCGTTTCCTTTCTCCAGCTCTTAGCATATTGCCTGAAGCTCTTAGAAGCTTTCTTTTCCACATTCTTAAGGGAAAAAATATCTAGGGTTCAATTGGACATGTGCTTATATTGATCAAGGAAAGTACGAGCCAAATCTGTCTATGTCTAAATTCTTATGGAGTTAAGCCTCATATACCATTAGATAGCTATCCTAATTAGACTATCCTCAAAGCAATGAAACATACCCAACCATCTTACGGAGGCACATGCAAAGGTATGCCATTGGATTTATAGTCCCATTATACATTTCAAAATCTGACACTTTGAATTTAGGTAAGATGAAAAAACTAAAAACTAATCCCAAAGATTTTGCATTGACAACCCCAAATTTGTCGCATCTTTCAACAACTCAAAAACAATGTTCTAATGATAGATACCTATCTAAGTCTTCATCATTTTTAGGACCTCTTTGTTTTTTCTTGTTTCATTTACTCATTGAGATCTAGGGCTATGGGCGTTGCCGGTGAAGAGCTTGCACTCTAAAACCTTTGAACCAGATGGGATGCTACTTTAGGGTTAATGTAAATGAATGGCTGAGTAGATGGGGTATTTGCTGCTAAAGGAAGCTGTCAACGCAATAACCCTCCCCTAGCATTGATGGCTTCTATGCAACTATTCAAGTTATTTTCAAGATTGACTAGGTCTTTTCTCACATTGACGATCCTTGTTTACTCTTTCTCCTCCAAAGTCTTAGACAATAGCTTAGTGAATTCTATAATTTGAGCTTAGAGTTCCTCATTCATATGGAGTGATTACTCTTGGGACTCCCTATACATAAGTTCAAGTCTTTCAATGCAGGCTTGCTACTTATTCTTCATGGTTTTTCGATAATTGTAAATGTTATATGGATGATGAACTATAGATTCTATGTTTTACTTCACTTTAGATTATTACTGGATTAGACTTTTATGATATGTCATGGGCATATTTGATTAGATGAAGATGGGTATGCTATTGAATGACAATTAACATGAATGCATAAAGTTGTAAAAGAATTAGATTACTCATGCAAACGTATGTGGGACAATCAAACTTGAAAAGTAGCTTCATCAATAGCATCTTTCATTAAAGTAACAAAATATTCCAGTTACACTCAATTACATTCGAACATGCCTGACACAGTTACATTACTTGATCACATGTTCCATGAATATAAAAATTCTTGTTCATTAGCTCGAATATGTAAGATGTCATGTGTCAAGGATCTAGCTGCATCCATCATGTTTTTGACCTCTAACTCGCTTATTTGAATCTGCTCAATGAGATAGCTGTGGTGTTCTTGATAATTTTGGCATGTGTGATTGACCACTTAGAGCTATTCTTGCTCTCATTGTTTAGAGGCTTTCACTAATTCACCAACCTGGCCTTGGTGAGCTTGAATAGAATGCTCTAGATCTTGAATTTTGAGTGTCAAAGTGTCATTCTTAACCTTATTTGCCCTTAAATCCTAAACTCAAGCTTCTGGCTGTCCATTCTTCCTTTAATAAGTTGATACGAAGACACAGGATCTAACAAGTTTCTCTCTATTGACCTTGGTCTTATCTTTATATTAATGTAGTTCCTTCTTAAGTGTCACAATTTATGTCTTCCACTCAACTGATTACTTACCAAGGCACTAAGACTTCCTTTGCTAAGGGCCACATAGTCTTTCTTTAAACTCTCGAGATCCTCCTTGAGGTGGTTTTTCTCTTTCATAGTCTTGTTCACCTCGCCATCTTAGAGATAGAGATCCATTTCCAATTGACTCTTCTCTTTCTTTAAGGGAGCAATTTTCTTGGCAAAGGTTGATCACAGAGGAAAATTCATCAATTGGTATTTGTAATGTTCCAACACTAGATAAAGGCAAGGCATCATTGATGCGACAGATCCTCTACTTGTCATATCCTAGGATCATATTACTTCTGCTACAATACTTCTCCATATAGTAGGTTTGTCTCCAAGCATGGAAAGCTAGCTGAACTTTTGAATTGTAATCAGGCTCATCATAGTCAAAATCCCACTACTCTAGGTCTTAGGCAAAGGGGATGAATTATTGACATTGAAATTATCATAGAACCAGGACAGGTGCATAGCTAGTGCTTCCCCATAATCCCATGAGCTACATACAACTATAATCTTTGCATCAGTATATGGTCGTTTGTGGTGAAAACTAAAAGGCCTTCCATGTTACCTTTCCCTCTTTGAGGTTTTAAAATTTTTAGATCCATTGTTCTTTAGACTTGTTTTGGGGCCATTCCTTCTTAAGAACCTTGGAGATAGGGTTAAAGTTAGGTAAGAAGTTATATGACATCCTGTTTTCTTCGAGACAAAAGTGAGCCAAATATGGAGAAGTAGTGTGCATCTAATGAAGTGACCCATACCCATCTTCTTACAAAAGTTGAGAGCTCGAATAGTTTTAGTAATGATGGTCTGTGAAGGATTTATATTGCAGCATAATCAAAAAAAGAGATATGCTATTGTAGCTTCAACATAGCCTAATGTTTTTGAAAATATGACTAGACCATGCCAGAGCATATATATCTTAAACTTTTTAAATATTAATGGTACTAGCCATTGCTTATTTCAAACTAGCTCATTAAATGCACTCATTGTTTCCCTTTGTCTTGATACGATCCTCGATCCAGGATTCTGTTGCCTCAAAATCTGAGCTAATCTTTTCTTGAAAGTTGGAGATTGCAAAGCCTTGCAATATATTTTATCTGTCTTAGCTCTCTTAATTTTGAGTAACGCAGTTTATTCATCAATTATGGGGACCAAATCTTTATGATTGAAAGTGAAATATTGATATGCCAGGTTCCAGAACTGAAATGCTACTTGCAACAAACCAACATCCAAAACAGACCTAGAGTAAAAAGGCTATATCTCTGTATCTCTTGGTGAATAATTCCCTCACCGTGTTATCCTAACAGGTCCATATATGCTTCAGATCTTACCAATCATTTTAATGATATCCTATCTTAACCCTTTCATGCATTGTTGAGACATACTCAAGTTTAAAAACATCCCCATCTTTATGCTGCCGGTGTTCTGACCATACCCAGACTTCCTCAAAAGGCTTCAGATTTGAAGTGGATTATTGCTTCATGACAAACACCCCTTGATGAACACTGAACCATTGATAAATTATCTGATAATAATGATGATTATGATGAAATGATGCATGCATCAAATAGAAAAACAAAAAGGAAGTAAGTTAGTGACCGCACGAAATAATAATCATAAAAATAAAGGTATATAAAAAATAGCAACAAAAATACATCACCAAAATTGCCCCAACAATAGGTGGTACGATGTCTAGGGGCAAACATAACAATTAACAACAAACAGATAGCATAACGACGTGTCTAGGTTAGAATCGCCTTTAGCAAGGTGACACAATATCTCGCAAGGGAACGATTGACCAATTAAGTGGTGATGTTCATTTATCAACACCTATAATAGGTACATGTCATTTGGACTGCATTCCAACTTATTTTGGTTAAATATGATTTTTTATGGGATATTTTAGGTGATAGCATTCGCTTATCATCAACCACATAAAACATTATAGCATCCCTTAAAATAATCATGAAATAAAATAACAATTATGGGCAATAATGTCTATTATCGCCTATGTAACATGGTATACAAGAGTGAAGGTAAGAAGCATTTCCCCTATTGACCCTATTGTTCATGTTATTGTAAAGTGCTTTAGTATAGTTTAACATGGTTTGGCGCATAAGATTCACTATATGGGTTTAAGTTGATGCCTAGATTAGTATCTGAGTTGTTCTTCCATCTAGTAAGGACAACTGAGGTAGCCTGATCCTAGGCGTATTGCGAGTTTGGTGGAACGAGTTTAATTTTATGGATAGTTTGGTGGAATGAGTTTGATTTGATGGATATATTTCCCCATGCAAATGTGAAGGTGTACTTACGAGAGACATAGGAATTTACACCTTACAAGGTCTTGCCTTGCCTATGCGAAAAGATACTCATGAAGGCAGATGGCTCACTTTCTTTTAGTAATTAGGATCATAACCTCACGATAGTACTTGGTGGGACTCTAATGCACATGCAAGTGCATAGTGTGTATCAGGGAAATAATCAAACCTTTTCTTTTACTCCTATATTAGCATACTTATTCGAGTCAATAGTTATTTAAGAATGAAATAGTCCTTGACAATCATAAAGCAAAAGCCATAAAAGATAAAAAGTTAATGGATAAAGTTAAAGGGGATTATAACCAAATAATGATGGAATTCAAAAAACCAAGAATCGAGCAAGATATAGCTAGTCGTAGGCTTAACTCTCTAATTTAGTCCCCAATGGAGTTGCCAAGCTATTGCCATATGCCCTTTTTTTTCTCTTGATGATCCGAAGTGGGCTCGTATAACTTAAAAGATATATATGGTGTTTGGTTGGAGCCTTTAAGTTATCCCTTTGCCGAGATTTGGATTAGGCATAATAATATGAAAGGGAGAGATTGTCAGACGAATCACTCATCCAACTAGTCTTGAAAAGTTACCGTGAAGTAACCATAAATTTAGAGTCGCCACCCATCATTTTGGGCTAGACACGCTTGGATGCCTATCAAAAACAACATTCCGATTACAAAACTGGAAATGTTGATTTCAAGTTCTACAAAATCTAGAGATTCGTTGGTTAGGTTCGAGAGTTGGTTAAGCATGGGAAAGAATTAGCACCCTCATGACACTTAAAATCGATACTGGTTAACTATATCTCACTTTGATTTCAGCTTAATCAGTTCCATTTGGTCATTATTTAGATATAATCCCCTTTGATGCATAAACTTTTGTGGAAAATGTAAATCTGGGTTTTAATAGAAAATTTTATATCATCTATGCGTCGTGGAGGTTTGAGAAGCATAGGTGTTTTTTATGAAAATATTTTTAAGATTAAATTTTAAAAATTCATATATTCCGTATAGATACTAATACGGAATATTACCTTGTAAAATTTTTTGAAAACAAATTTTAAATATAAATGCATGATAGTCACTACAAAATGGAAATGCGTTAGTAAGATGAACATGAATATACTAATTTCACAAATAAACAATTACAAACAAGAAAAACGTAAAAAGTAGGGACGAGTAAAATGTATCTCGTAATTATCTTTGATTATTAAAGAATAACCGAAATAACAATTTGGAGGTGCGTTTGGATTTAGTGGTAATTTAAGGGACATAAAAGGTTTGAAACAAAACAATTTGGGGTATTTGGTGGATTTTAAGGTAAAACCAAGGTTAAAGTATCCCTTCCAAGAGATATTGTTGGAGTATCCCCCAAAGATAAAGATTTCAATCTTTTAAGAAAATAATTTGGAATTTCAAATAAATTTGAAAAAGAAAATTTAAGTTTTCAATGGAAAACATAGTTAAAGTATCCTTTCGAAGTGTTAGGGTTGGAGTATCCCCAAGAATGAAAATTTTTGATGATTTAAGAAAATAATTAAGAATCTTGAATAAATTCGAGAGAGCACATTGACTTTTTTTTTATGAAAAATAGGTTGGAATATTCCCTTGAAGTGTGGGGTTAGAGTATCTCCAAAGATGTTTTTTTTTATTTTTTTAGAAAAGGATATTTTGGAAAAAAGTATTTTAAAAATTTGAGAACTGAAGACTTGAATAAAATATTTTTTGTCCTAAGCCTTGATTTGAGCCAAAAGGGCTTGTGTTGTAAGGAAGCCAATTAGATGCATTTAGAGAAGTTCAAACATTTCAATGATGGTGATTCGAGAGATTGAGCTAAAAATAGGGGACAACATCACATCATTTCTCTTCTCAAATTTACTCTGAGTTCATTCAAAGGCTTTAGGCGGTAAACAAGGTATCGCTGGAAAGGTAACTCGATAAGAATTAATATAAAAATATTTTAAAAATCCTAGAAAATCATTTTCTATGCAGAATTAATTTTCGGAGTTGGGTCTATTTCAACATTGGCAACATGTACAAGGGAAAAAGCATGACAGAATTTGCAAAATAGTTCCTAGCTCATATTGAATCGTTAAATCATAAACAACACCTTTTTTAGAGAGAAAAGTTTCAAACTTTTTAGGAAAAATATTTAAATATTATAGAAAAATCATGTGATAGGCTAAAATGATGCAAATAGAGTGTAACACACTGGTTCCAAGGGTTCTGGACAACAAATTTGAAAAATCATAATTCCTTCATCCAGAATAATCCGAGGGCGAATAAGACACCATTGAAAGGTATTTTGATGCTCTTTAAGGAAAATTATCAAAACAATTCTAGAAAAATCATTAATGGTTTCAAAAATAATTTTTCAAATATAAACTATGGTGTTGTTAGAGCATAAACAGGGATTATTAAATTTTTTTGGTTTCTTGGGGGTCAAATTTGAGTCATGGATGTTCGAACATCCATAACATAGGGAAAAGAATGACATGGGCATCGTGAGTTCATTCCATAATCCTGATGTAGTTTGGGACAATGAAACAAAACATTGACATGCCACCATGAACGTGTTAAACTTAAGATCAAGGCTTAATAAATTTTTTATAAATTAAAATGAGCATTTTTGTTTGAAAAACAACATCTTTACACTCATTTTACCATGAATCTAGAGTTGAAATATTTAATTTGTCCTCCAGATTGGAAGGCTAATTTTATGAAAACATTAAATCCTTGTTATTCTCTATCTATCGGAGGTAGCATGAACTTAGCTCTGGGATTTTTTTTAAAATTAGATTTTTAGCAAACAAGCAAGCATCATGATAAAGATGTCATGAACAAAATACAACATATACAAAGATGAACAGGGATAACACATGGAAACACGTAAAGATGGCATTTTGATATGGAAAAGATAGCAAAAAATATGCAAGGATGTGTCAAATAAGATGCTTCAAAATGATGACACCATGAATGGCATCAAAAAATCATGTTATGGAAGATGACATGAACATATTAAAGTAAAGAGAAGCATGCTGAAATTTTCAAGATAGCATTTTTGTGCCATAAAACTCTTTAAAATACAACAAAATGTAAGAACATACTTAATGATGTTAGAAAAAATATATAAGTATGTGTCAAGCATGTGAAAATAGGTGAAACATGATAGAAAATGCATCAATTAGGAACTACTTTGATGATAAAATGAATGAACACATGTTTGGCCTACCAAGCAACATCAAGACATTAAAAGAACACTAAAATCCCAAGACTACCATAACTAAGGGAATAATAATGCATAAGAGTCCTAGGATTGTTATGGTAGCATAAATGGTTCACTAAAATGATGCAAGTGTTGGAAATTAGAAAGCAAACAAAGCTAGGTGAGAAAATATACAAAAAGCCTTAAGCTTTAATCTTTTTCTTTGAGTAGCAACTTTGAACTTATTTTCTTCCTTCTTTCTGAAGTTAAACATCTAGAAAATGATGAAAAAAGGGGCCTTTTAGCTAGGAATGGATGGAGGGACATTTTAAGAGGAAATATGAGTGGAATTGAGGGCTTTAGAAGGGTTTTTGATGGTGGTTTTGAAGAGTCTCGAGAATGGAAAAGGGTTTCTTAGTTTTTAGTGGCTAGAGAATATTAAGAGAATATCTAGAAGTGAGTGTTTTCTTTGTTGAAAATGTCTTTTGGTAAGGTTTCTCTCTGGTTTCCTTTTCTCTAATGTCCTCTTAGTTGATTCCAAAGTTGGCATATATAGCCATGTGACCATCAAGACAAAACATGCAAAAAGTAAGGGCATTTTCGGGTCTTGGTGCATGTACCTCATGTAGAGATTATGTACTGTGCTTAGCTACCATGCAAACATATTTGTTTGCATAGCAAAAATAATGGATAAAGGCTACTTTATGCAGTTGAGCATTGAGAAAACTTAGCTTGACCCTTTGGCAGCATAATGTCATGAAATGTCCATTGTCATTGGCTATTTGGGCTTGAAAAATTTAGTTAAATCTAATCACAAGCCCAAAGACAAAGCGTAGTATAAATTTTGATGATTTTTGGTGCAAGGAATATGTTTGAATCGAATTTTAAATCAATGGTGCAATGGCTGAAAAATGGCTTAAAATAAGTAAAAATGCCTTGGTATGTCAATGCAAAACATTTTGTATTAAGACATAAGGTGATTTTTGCTTAGGAGTATTGATACAATGAAACATGTCTCGATACCAAGAGCTAAAAAAGTTTTTAGTCTCGATAATTAGAGGTATATATCAATACTTCATTGACTTGTATCAATATATTTGGCCAAAAATCACAACTTTAGCTACTGCTAAGGTCAATATCGATACAAACATGATGAGTATTAATACCTTTCACGAGGTCTCAATACCAAACCCTTTTGTATCGATACTACATGTGAAAATTTGAATTTTTGGTGACATGAAAGCTTCGTATCAAGACTTATGCACCAATATGGACCTTAGGCTCTTTGAATGCCTCACCTTGGTCATAAATAGTGGAAAAATGACCTGTGAATAACTTCGATGACACCCCAAATAATGACCTTTGATGCTTTATTTTTACATCTTTCTTTAATATGACCCATAGGCATTTCAGACTTTCCTAAAACAAATTTTTGAACTGATGCTCCGTCGCCTAATAGTGCTTGGGGACATGGCACCTGGCCGTTGTCTCTATAATGAGATGTCTACAGGTGACATAAATACTAGAGGATTTGAAAGGTAATGTTTACCTTATCAAAGGCTTCTTAGCACTATTTTTTTCATTTCCAAGATTTTATTTTCAAAGTAGTTGAAAGATTGGATCTTAGTTATCGATCAGCTAGATACAAATCAAGCTATGTGATTCAACCTTCTCAAAAGTATTCACTTCTTTTTGAGTTGAGGTAGTGGCATATTCTCAATGCTCTTGACTTTGTCAGGATCAACTTGTATTCCTTTTTTGCTCACAATAAAGCCTAATGTTTGCCAGATATGACATCAGATGTGTATTTTATAGGATTTAACTTGAGTTAGTATTTACAAAGCCATTGGAAAAGTTTTCGCAAATCACTTAGATGTTCACTCTTTTTTAATGATTTGGCAATCATATCATCCACATAGACCTCGATTTCTTTATGCATAAGATAATGGTATAATGTTACCATCACCTTTTGGTAGGTTGCCCTAGTTTTCTTGAGCTCGAAGGGCATCACTCTATAGTAGAAAGTGCCCTACATGGTCACTAAAGTGGTCTTCTCCATATCTTCAACTACCATTTTGATTTGCTTGTATCCAGAAAATCCATCCATGAAGGAAAATAGTGCATTTTTTGTGGTGTTGTCTACTAGGTTATCAATATAGGGTAAAGAGAATATATTTTAGGTTGGCTGGATTTAAATCCCTATAATCTATACATATTTACACTTTACGATCTTTTTTAGGAACTAGGACTATATTGGCTACCTTTTAAGGATATTTGGCTACTTCAAGAAATCTTGCTTCAAATTTTTTTACTTTTTCTTTGATCTTTAAAAGCATTTGAGGTTTCATCCTTTAAAGCTTTTGTTGTATAGGCTTACACTACAATTTGAGAGGAAGTTTATGAACCACAATGTTAGTGCCTAATCCAAACATATCCTTGTAGGACTAGGCAAACACATCTCGATACTCTTTAAGGAGACTTATCAGTTCAGCTTGAGTTTATGGTTTTATGAAGGTTCCAATTTTGACTGCTTTCTAGTCTTCTTTAACTCTAAGGTTTATGGTTTCAGTGGGTTCTTCATGAGGCAATATTTATTTTTTTCCTGTTCAGTTAGTCTCAATAGATTTGAGGTATAGGATTCCGTTCAGAATCTCTCTTGGACTCGATCTCATCAATGCAAATTGGTTACTCAAAATCGATATCCAAGTCTCAGTATGAATATTCATGTCACTTTTATTAGATTACTTGAAAATATGGAAAAAGAACAATATAAGTAGAAAAATATGTAGAGAAAGGTCTATGAGTTGGCAAGAACTAGAAAAATTAACATAAAAGATGAAATGCATAATGCTTAGTTATTTTCATTGACATACTTAGTAAAAATATGCTCATACAAAGGATCCTACAATGCTCTTAGGCAGAAGCATGTAGGTTTAGTTCATAGCATTACTTTGAAATAGACTTAAACAGTACAGGAATCTTAGTTTTAGTGCAAACACTTGAAACAAATCCTGGAAGGCATAAACTAGTATCTACGTCCATCATTAACATCTATGGCTTACTAATTACATTAATGAAGAGATCCATAAATGCCTTGTTCACTATGAGCATAACAATAGTAGAGTCAGTATTCATATGTCCTCATCGACAAAAACTTTCTCAAACTGGTGGAAATATCTTTTTTTCACAGTTTTTTTAAACTTGTTTTCTCTTTTGTTGTGCATTAGGCTTGAGTCTCAACCTTCTTTTGTCAATTGGCTAACAACTTTCAAGGCTCTAGTAGTCCCTTGGAGTGTTTTTCGAGTCCCTTTTTAATTTGAGCACCTTTGCCAATAGTTAACTTTAACCCTATATAAGTGCTCTTTGATAAGTGAGGCTCAAGCATTGGCAACCCCTCTTTGACATAAGTGGCTTTGACAAACTTAATGGATTGAAATGAAGATTCTAGGACATTACCATCTGGTTTGGTATATGGGGCATCGATTGAGGTAGTAGTGATGATTTTTTTCTCATCAATCTAATACTGTTGACTTTTTTTTATGATAAATTTTAACTTTAATGTATTAACGATGGCTCTAGCCCCACAAAATGAATCCAAGGCCTTCCCAATAGGCAATTATATGATGGAGCAATATCCATCACATGAAAGTTCACTTCATAAGTGCATGGGCCAATTTTGATTGGAATGGTGATGTTTCCCAAAATCTTTCTATAAGTTTCATCAAATGCTTGCATCATCGTGTGACTATTTTGGATATGAGATATGTCAATAGGGAGATTGTTCAAGCATGATACGGGTATTACATTTAAAGCTGGCCCGCTATCAATGAACACCTTGGGTAACATGTTACCTTTACAATATGTGGTGATGTGAAGGGTTTATAGTTTCCCCTTCCTCTGTGAGAGATTTCATCATCGCTGAAAGATATATAATCGTCGACAATGATGTTGCTCATTAACTAATTCAACTAACAATAAAGATGTTGGGAAGGACATAGGCCTCATTCAAATCCTTAGGGAGAGCATTCCTATGAGCTTCAGTGTTCAACAGCAGTGGCAACACAAATATCTTGGCAGGTAGCTTGTTCAGCTAATCAATGATGTTGATTCGCTGTGCTTGATGAACTTAAGGAATTATGTTGCTTCTTTCTCACTCATTAGCTCTTTGATAGCAACCAAATCTAAGTCTTTAGTTGCAGGCTTCAATACTTAAGGAACAAGAGTAGTGTCTTTTTGCTGAATTTCACTTTTCAATGTTGCCAAGGCACAACATCTGCCACTCTGAGTTAGGTGGCTTGCATCTGAAAGATCAACATTTACGACTTGTTGACTAGATTCATCGATGACCAAAGTTTTGCTTTCATAATTCCAAGGAACCGTTTTATTGTTCTTATAAGGGAAAGAGAATGGAAGTCAAATGATCATCTTTGCTATGGGCTAGGATGGGTTTGTCATTTGGTCGACTATTAAACAAGATCAATGGCCTTCTAACCCCGTAAGGAGGATTGCTTCTTTCTTTTTCCATGGCATTGATAAATGGTACTGCATTTACTAACTGAGCATGTGAGGCTCGCTTTTTATCATAAAATTTGATGCTACCCCTTTTCATCATCCTTTGAACCATAGGGCAAAACTTTTTACATGTTTGAAGAATATGGCGATAAACGATGTGGAAATCACAAATGTTATCGATTTTTTTTCTTTCTCCTTTTAGCCCCATTAACCAATTCGGTTTGGCAACATTATAGTTTAATTTGAAAAATTATTTTTGAACCATAAATAATTTTTCTAAAATTTTTTGATATTTCTCCCTTAAAGGGCATTAAAATACCTTTCCAAAATGTGTCTTGTTTGTCCTCAAATCATCCCAAACGAGACAGTTATGATTTTTTAAACCTTTGGTATCTGGAACCACTGAAACTAGCATTCTATATTTAGTTTGGGCCATTTCAGCAATGTCATTTAAATATTTTTCCCAGAAAGTTTACAAAATTCCCTCTCGAGAAAGGTACTATTTACGATTTAATGATTCAGGGTAAACTCCCAGAAAGTCCACACGCCCTTTCCATTGTATGTGCTACCGTTATCGAAATAGACCTAAATTCAAAAATTAATTCTACCTAGAAGATGATCTTTTAGGATTTTTAAAATATTCTTATATTAGTCCCCATCGAGTTACCTTTCCAACTATATCTTATTTACCCTTTAAATCCTTCGGATGAACCGAGAATAAATTCAAGAAGGAAGATAACATGATTTTGTCCCCTATTTCTAGCCTAGTTTCTTGAATAGCCATCATCAAGACATTTAAACTTCTTGAAATGCATCCGTTTGGCTCCCTTAGAACATAAGCTCTTTATGCTCAGATCAAGGCTTAAGACAAAAATATATTTTGTACAAATCTTCAGTTTCCTATTTTCAAAATCTTTTTTTTCAAGAAAAAACTTTTCTTTTAAAACATCAAAAATCTTCATTCTTGGGGATACTCCAACCCCACCACTCCGAGGGATACTCCAACAATATTTTCCACTAAGAAAACTTGAATTTTTTCTCTTTAGAAATATTCAAGATTCCTAATTATTTTTTTAACTTTATCTTTGAGGATACTCTAACCCCAGCTTACCAAGGGATACTCTAACCCTGCTTTTACCTTAAAAATTCAAAAATTTACTCTCTTACCAGATACCTCAGATTGTTTTGATTAAAACCTTTTTTGTCCCTTAAATTACCACTGAATCCAAACCAATCTCTAGATTGTCATCTTACTATTCTTTAATAATTGAAGACAATTATGAGATATATTATGATTGTTCTTTCTTTTTACGTTCTTTTGTTTGTGATTGGTTGTGAAATTGTTATATTATTTTTTGTTTTACTAACACATTTCCTTTTTATAGTGACTATCATGTATTCATATTTAAAATATGTTATCAAAAAATTTTTACAAGGCAATGTTCCATGTCAATAAATCTCTAGTGCTAAAACAAAATATCTGAATTTTCAAAATTTAATCCAAAAATTATTTTCATAAAAAATCCCCATGCTCCTTATACCTCTGCGGTGCAGAGGTGATATAAAATTTTCTATCAAAACTCGAATTTACAGCTTCCATAAAGTTCATGCATTAAAGGGGATTTTATCTAAATAATGACCAAAAGAAATCGATTAAAACAAAATTAAAGTGAGATATAGTTAGTAGGTACTAATTTTAGGTATCGTAAGGGTGCTAATCCTTCCCCACACGAAACCAACTCCTGAACCCAACCAATGAATCTCTAGACCTTGTAGAGCTTGAAATCAATGTTTCAAGTTTCATAACTCAAGATATTGTTTTTAATAGGCATCCGATCATGCCTAGCCCAAAATGGTCAATGTCGACTCTAAATTTGTAGTTACTTCATGGTAACCTTCCAAGACTAGTCAAATGAGCGATTCGTTCAACGGTCTTTTTCCTCTTTTTATTGCTTTGCCTAATCAAAATCCCAACCAAGGATAACTCAAAAGCTCTAACCAAACACCATGTATTTTTTAAGTCGAGCATGCCCACTCTGAATTATCCAAAGATATAAAAAAAGGCAAGTGGCGATAGCCCTATATACGATCGAATAGCTGCCCTAGTCAAATTGTCCTAAAAGTAATGAATTAACAGTTTGTCATTCTCTTCACACCCAGCCATCTTATGAAAGTACATGCAAAGATGGGTAGTGGGGTTCATGTCTTATTATGCTTTTCAAAATCTAGCACTTTGAATTTGGGCAAAATAATGAGGCTAGAAAGCAGTTTTAAAGATTTTGTGTTTACGATCCTAAATTTGTCACTTTTTTTATAGCTCGAAGGCATTTTTCTAGTGACTGATACTTGTTTAAGTCTTTATCATTTTTTGAGGACTTTTTTGCTTTTTTTTTTGTTCTATTTACTTATCAAAGGCGGGGATTCTAGGCTTTGTTGGTAAGGAGCCTACATCCTAAAATCCTTAGACCAGATGGGATGTTGCTACAGGGTTAATGTAAATGAATTAATGAGTTAATGGTATATTTGCTACCGGAGGATGTTGTCCATGCAATGCCCCTTCTTGAGCATTAGTGGCCTTAGTATCACCTTTTAAGTTGCTCTCAGGATTAGCTATTCTTTTCCTGTGTCTGCTGTGTTTGTTTGCCTTTTTTCTTTCAAAGCCTTAGACAATAGCCTGGTTAATTTGGCAATCTAAGCTTGGAGTTTTTCATTCTTATGGATTAATTGCACTTGAGACTCCCTATACATGAGTTTAATTCTCTCAATGCAAGCCTAGTGATCATTTGCCATCACTTTCCAATGATTGCAAGTGTTATACCGATGATGAAACTATAAGTTCTGTGGTTTAGAGCACCTTCACTTTAGATTATTATCAGATTAGACTTTTATAATGTGTTATGAGCATGTTTAAGATAAAGATAAGTACGCAATTATATGACAATTAACATGAATGTCTAAAGCAGTAAAAGAATATATTAGTCATGCTAATACACATTGGAGAATCAGACTTAGGGAATAGCTTCATCAATGGCATCTTTCATTAAAGTAACAAAATATCCCTATTACACCCGATTGCATTTAAAAATGCCTGACAAGATTACACTGCTTAATCACATGTATTATAAAATACAATAATTCTTGTTTATGGGTTTTGATGGGCAAGATGTCATGTGTCAAAGATCGGGCTACGTTCATCATGTTCTCAGCCTCTAATTGGGCTACCTGAATCTGTTCAATGAGATAATGATGATGGTCCTGATAATTTTGATGTGCTTGGTCAATCACTTGTAGCCATTCTTGCTCCCTCTATTCGGAAGCTCTCACTAATTCATTAACCTAGCCTTGGCGAGCTTGAAGAGAATGCTTTAAATCTTGAATTCTGAGTGTCAAAGTATCATTTGCAACCTGATTTGCCCTCAAATCTTGAACTCAAGTTTTAGCTATCCATTCTTTCTTCGATAAGTTGATACGAGGGCACATGATTTAACAAGTTTCTTTCTATCAACCTTGGCCTTATCTTTACATTGATGTTATTCTTTCTCGAGTGTCATAAATTTTGTTTCCCATTCAACTACCAAGGCGTCAAGACTTACTTGCTTTGCTAAAGGCCACAAAGTCTTTCCTTAAACTCTCAAAATCCTCTTTAAAGTGGTTTTTCTCTTTGATAGCCCATTTATCTCACCAGCCCAAAGACAAAGGTCCATTTCCAATTGACTTTTCCTTTTATTTAAACAAGCTATTTCCTTGGTGAAGGTTACGTTTTCTTGTTCAAACTTTCAATTGAGTAATTCAATTTGGAAAGGTAATTCATTAACTGATATTTATGATGTTCCAACACTAGATAGGTGTACGGCATCATTGGTGAGACAAATTTTCCATTTATCATATGCGATGATCATACTACTTTTTTTCCAATAGCTCTTCATGCAGGGGGTTTGTCTCTAAGCATGGAAAGCTAGCTAAACTTTTAACTTATAATAGGCTCACCATAGTCAAAATCCTATTGCTCTAGGTCTTAGGTGAAGGGGATGAATTGTCGACACTGAATTTGTCATAGGACTAAGATCGGTGCGTAACTAGTGCTTCCTTATAATCCTATGAGTGGCACTCAACTATAATCTCTGAATCGGTATATGATTGTCTGAGGTGAAAACCAAAAAGCCTTCCATGTCACCTCTTCCCTATTAGGGTTCCATAATTTCTAGACCCATTACTCTTCAGACTTGTTTTGAGACCATTCTTTATCAAAGGTCTTGGAGATAAGGCTAAAGCTAGCTAAGAAGTTGTATGACATCCTCTTTTCTTTAGCAGAAAAATGATTAACAAGCCAAATACAAAGATTGGCGTGTATCCAATGAATCGAATCGTACCTATCTTTTTACAAAAACTGAGAGCTCGAATAGTTTCAACAATGATAACTCTGCAAGATTAATGTTGCAGCACAATCGAGAAAAGAGAACTACTACCATAGCTTCAAAATAGCCTAATGTTTTTGAAAATATGACCAGACCATCTATTGCTAGAGCATAGATATCTTAAACTTTTTGAATATCAATGGTATTAGTCATTGCTTCTTTCAAACTGGCCCATGAAATGCATTCATTATGCCCTTTATTTTAATATAATCCTCGATCTAACATTTTAATGCCCCAAGAATCTAAGCTGATCTTTTCTTGAAAGTTGGAGGTGCCAAGCCTTACAATATATTCTATCAGTCTTGGCCTTTTTGATATTGAATAGCATAATGTATTTATCAACTGTAGGGACTAAATCTTCATGACTAAAAGTAAAACATCGACATGCTGGTTTCTAAAACTAAAATGCTACTTGCAACAAACCAACATCTAAAAAGACCATATTGACCAATTAAGTGGTGATATTCATTCGTCAACACCTATGACAAGGACATGTTAAGCTGTCATTTGGGAACATGATTTATTTTGGTCAAATATGATTTTTAATATGACATGGGAACATTGTAGGCGACAACATTCTTTTTTTATCATCCACTTATTAAAAGGGTTAGCCGTAGGACATAATAGCATACCCTAAAATAATCATGAAATAAAATAACAAATGCAAGTGACAATATCTATTATCGTCTACATAACATGGTGTATAGAAGTGAAGGTAAAAAGTGTTTCCTTGAGTGACCCTATTCTCCTAGTTATTCTAACAGCATTATAGTATGGTTTAACATAGGTTGGCTCATAGGTTTCACTATATGGGTTTAAGTGGATGCCTAAATTGGTATCCAAATTGCTCTTTCATCTGGTAAGGACAACTGAGGTACTTCGATCCTAAACCTATAGTGGGTTTGGCAAAAGGGGTTTGATCCAATAGATGTATTTCCTTATGCAAATACAGAGGAGTACTCATGAAAGACATAGTTAATTTACACCTTGGAAGGTCTTGCCATGCCTATACAAAGGGATCCAAAGCAAATGCGCATGACTTAAAAGATAAGGTGTTTAGTCGAAGACTTTGAGTTATCCCTTGGTTAGGATTTGGATTAGGCATAGTGATATGAGAGGGAGAAAAATCGTTGGATGAATTGCTCATCTGACTAGTCTTGGAAGGTTACCATGAAGTAACGATAAATTTGGAGTCGCTACCAATCATTTTGGGCTAAGCATGATCAGATGCCTATCAAAAACAATATTCAGAGTTATGAAACTTGAAATGTTAATTTCAAGGTTTACAAAGTCTAAAGATTCATTGGTTGGGCTCAGGAGTTGGTTACATGTGGGAAAGGATTAGCACCTTTTTGACACCCTAAATCGATACCCGTTAACTATATCTTCCTTCAGTTTTGGTTTATTGGTTCCATTTGGTCATTATTTAGATATAATCCCTATTTATGAATAAACTTTTATGGAAATTGTAAATTCAGGTTTTCATAAAAAAAAATTTATATCACATATATGCCGCAGAGGTATAAGAAGCAAAAGGATTTTTATGAAAATAATTTTTAGATTGAATTTTAAAATTTTGGATATTCTGTATTAGGCACTGGAGAGATACCGACACAAAACATTAGCTTCTAAATTTTTTGAAAATAAATTTTAAATGTGAATGCATGATAGTCACTACAAAAAAGAAAAATATTAGTAAAATGAAAAAGAATATATTAATTTCATAAACAAACAATCACAAACAAAAAAACGTAAAAAGGAGGGACTATTAGAATGTATCTTGTAATTGTCTTTGATTACTGAAGAATAACTGGGATGACAACTTGGAGACATGTTCAGATTCGATTGTAATTTGAAAGATAAAAAAAGGTTTTAATTGAAATAATCGGGGGTATCTGAAAGAAATTTTTTTTTGGATTTTAAGGTAAAAGCGGGGTTGGAGTATCCCTTTGGAGAGGTTGGAGTATCCCCAAGAATGAAGATTTTTGATGATTTTAGAAATAGTTAGGAATCTCAAATAAATCTAAGAGAGAAAATTCAAGTGTTTTAGTGGAAAATGGGGTTGGAGTCTCTTCTCGAAAAGATGGGGCTAGAGTATCCCCAAAAATGAAAATTTTTTTTGATTAAAAGGACTTTAAAAATAAGAAACAAACGATTTGTACAAAATATATTTTTATCTTAAGCCTTGGTCTGAGCCTAAAGGGTTTGTGTTATTGGGGGACTAATCAGATACATTTCAAGATGTTCGAACATCTTTATAAAAGTATTTTAGAAATTAGGTTCAGAAACAGGAAACAACATCTCATTATCTTCCTTCCCAAATTTATTTCAAGTTCATCCGATCATGGGGTAAATAAGGCACTGTTAGAAAGGTAACTCAATAAGGATTAATATAAAAATATTTTAAAATCCCAAAAAATCATTTTCTAGGCAAAATTAATTTTTAAAATTAAGTTTGTCTCGACATGCTAGAAGCATGTATAGGCAAAAAAGTGTGATGGACTTTGAAAAATCATTTAGACCCATCCTGAATTCTTAAATTGTAAACCACACCTTTCCAAAAAGGGAATTTTGCAAACTTTTTGGAAAAAAATATTTAAATAATATAGCAAAATTATTTGATAGGCCAAAATGGCACAAATAGAATGCAAGACACTGATTTTAGGGGTCCCAGATAGCAAAGGTTCAAAAAATCATAACTTTCTTTGGGATCATCTTAGGGCAAACAAGACACCTTTGGAAAGCTATTTCGGTGTGCTTTAAGGGAAAAAGTTAACAAAATTCTAAACAAATCATTTATAATTCCAAATAATTTTTCAAATTTAGACTATAGTGCTACCAGAGGAAAAATAAGGGTTATTCAATTTTTTGGGTTTCTTGGGGGTCAAATTCATTAAGAGTAAACCAGATTGAGAATAAAACTCTAACACTTAAAATTTAAGATTTAGAGCATTCTTTACAAGCTCACCAAGGCAACATTGATGAATTAGTAAGAGCTTACGACTGATGAGATTAAGAATATCTATATATGGTTGATCAGGCATGCATGAATTATCAAGACCACTACCGTATCTCACCAAGCATATTCAGGTGTCTAGTTAAAGGCTGAGTACATGATGGATGTGGCTCGATCCTTAACATGTGACATCCTACCCATTGAAGCCCATGAAAAAAAAACTATTGTATTTCTTAGAACATGTGATCAGGCAATATAATCATATCAGGTATTTCCAAATGTAATCATGTGTAATTGGGATATTTTGTTTCTTTAATGAAAGATGCTATTGGTGAAGTTATCCTCTAATCTAATTGCCCTTCTTGCATTTGCATGACTAACCCAATTTTTTATTGTTTTATTCATTTACAGTAATAGTTATTTATTATCATGATTGCATACATATCATTATCGCATGAAACATACTTATGACACATCATAAATGTCTAATCTGGTAATATTCTAAAGTGAAGGTGCTCTAAAACATGGAACCTACTATTTGTCATCGGTATAACACTTGCAATCACTAGAAAGCCATGAAAAACAATCACCAAGCTCACATCAAACAACTCGAGCTCATGTAAAGAGTCTCAAAAGCAATAACTTGTAAGAATAAGGAACTCCAAGCTTAGATTATAGAATTAACTAAGCTATTGTCTGAGGCTTTAAAGGAAAAAGAGCAAAGAAGCACCTTTAACATGAAAGAAGGAGCGATCAATCTTGAGAGTAACTTAAACACTGGTACTGAAGCCACCAACATTCAGGAAGAGGCATCACATGAACAACATCCTTCAGCAGTAATGATCCCATTAACTCAACCATTTTTTTACATTTATCCAACAATTATACCCCATTTGGTTCAAGGATTACAGTGTAGGCTCTTCACTAGCAAGACCTATAGTTCATGATCTTAATAAGCAAATGGAGTAAAAAAAAAGAGGTCTTCAAAAAATAATGAAGACTAAAACAAGTATCAGTCATTGAAAAAGTGTCTTCAGGTTGTCAAAAAAAGTAATAAGTTTAGGATTGTAGATATTAAATCTTTAGGATTGGTTTTTTATCGTATTATAACGCTTAAATTCAAAGTGCCAAATTTTAAAAAGTATAATGGGACTATAAACCTTACAGCCCGCCTTCACATATATTATCGCAAGATGGGCCATCTATTGGTGTATAGGGCTTAATCCCATAAGAATTTAAATATAGGCAGCTTTAGCCCATACTTTCCTTGATCAATATAAAAACATAATCGATTGGGCCCTAGATCGTCTTTCCCTTATGAATATGGAAAAAAGAGCCTTCAAGAGCTTCAGATAGTATGCTCAAAAGTAGAGAAAAAAAGTAGCTCAAAGTCATGCTCCTTTGACCAAGAAAGAGATAACGGTCGTATTTATCAACACCTTGTGAGCTTCCTACTATGGCAAGTTGGCAGGAAACTCTATGAAGAATTTTGTCGACATTGTTATATTAGGCAAAATGATCAATAATGCAATCAAAAGTGGCAAGATATCTATTGGAGAATCATCCAGGTTGACCAAAAAGTCAATGACCAAGGGTAAAGAACAAGAAGTGAATGTTGTTAGAAAACTTCTTGCTAAGACCACTCAAAATCCATATCCAGTACAGGGTATGTACCTCTCAAGCATGTTATATCTAGGTTTTAACCCCTACTTACCAGTGTCATAACCAATTCATGTAGTTGGGTTTACTCTAACATTGAGTTTCATGTTAAATCTTATTCAAAACACTACTTAAAGCATATAACCCCATAATGCAAATAATAAAAGCTCTAAGTAATCAACAAGCACCTAAGGAAAAAGAACATTATGGGCCACTTCCTTACGTTTACAAAGAGATTTATTCTTGTTTATTGGAAAGCCATCTAGTGGCCCCGATATTGATAAACCTAAAATCACCTTTATATCCCAAATGGTACAATGAGAATGTCTATTATGAGCACCATGCTGGAGCACAAAGTCATTCAATTAAGAATTGCACCTCATTCAAGAAAAAAATGCAGACTTTGCTAGAAAAAGATGTTTGGACACCTCATTTTTTTCGGGTCAATTTTTGACATCACAAGGCATAATCAAAAGATGATAGAATTAAATAAATAAAAAATAAAAATGAGGATAACTATTGGGTGTTGTGCCGCCAGGCACTATTAGATGACACAGCGCTAGGCAAAATTTTTTTTAAGAAGGTCTAAAATACCTATGGGTCATGATAAAGAAAAATGTAAAAATAAGGCAATAAAAGTCATTATTCGGGGTGTCATCGAAGTCATTCATAGATCATTTTTCCACTATTTGTGACCAAGGTGAGGTATTCAAAGAGCCTAAGGTATGTACAAGTCACATTGGTGCATAAGTCTTGATAGAAAGCTTTAACATCCCCAAAATTTCAAATTTCACATATAGCGAATACAAGAGGGTTTGGTATAGAAACCTAGTGAGAGGTATCAACATTGATCATGTTTGTATCGATACAAACCTTGGCAATAGCTAAAATTTTGATTTTTGTCCAAATGTATGAATACACATGTTTGAGTATCGATACAAGTCCATGAAGTATCAATGCGTACTATTAATTATTGAGATTAAAAACTTTTTTGGTTCTTGATATCGAGACATGCTTTATTTTATTGATACTCTTAAGCAAAAATTACCTCATATATTGATACAAAATGTTTTGTATAGATACACTAAGGCATTTTGCTATTTCGAGCCACGTTTTAGCTATTACACCATTGATTTAAAATCTAATTCAAATGCATTCCTTACACCAAAAAAGATTAAAATTCATAGCAGGCTTCAGGTTTTGGCTTGTGATTGGATTTAAACAAATTTTTGAATCCCAAATAGCCAATGATAAGAGACATTTCATCACATTATGCTAATTGCCAAACAGTAAGACTGAGTTTTCTTAATGCTCAGCTATATAAAGTAGCCTTGATCCACTATTTTTGCTGAGCAAACCAATGGGTTTGCATGGTAGCTGAGCATATACCTAATCTCTGCATGAGTTACATGCACCAAAACCTTAAAAAATTTTGCTTTTTGCATATTTTGTC
>JBBYHL010006026.1:0-10871 GCA_038381835.1 Adansonia madagascariensis
CTTTTCAGGTCCTCGGTTTTGGCGGATTCATTTCAGTTGCTTGAAAATAACTTTCCTTTCTTCAATTCTCCCCCCCAACCCCTCCCCTTCACTTAGAACTAGCTGGCTAGCTAGCTAGAGCCACCAATTTGCTTCGCCAAATGTCCACATTTGCCCATGCTTTATTTACTGAATCATTGACAAGGGTCTATTTCGTCCTTTCACGTTAAGGGTATTGGTCAATTAATCCTCAACCATGAATTAATGTTTTAGTGGAGTATCTAATTGTACTTATAGAGTGTATATATAAAATATTAATGTTGTAATTATTGTAAAACTAATTTTTTTCTAAAGATATAATTTGATCCCTATTTTACCACTTTTTCTTTCTTTTTCTTTTTTTTTTTTCTCTTTCATGTGGCTGATTGAGCTATGTTTTGCTGAAAAAAGTGCTAACATTGGGTAGGCTTCAAGGTTACAAATGAAAATAATTATGCCAAAGATTTTGTTTGTGTGGCGATAAGAGTCTTTTGTTGATTCTTAGATTAAATATACCCCAATGGTTTTTTTTAATCAAAGAAAATCATAATATAAAAGAAAAAAAATATTAAAAGTAATTAAATAAACTAATTAAGTGCAAACTCGATGTACTATTTACTTACCACTATAAAAATTTGCATAAAAAGAGAGACCCACTTGGCAATACCATATCTTTTACTAGCAAAATTAATTGAAAGAGAGAAACGGCAAAGCTGAGTTGCCTTTGATACTGCTGCATCCGTTCTGCTTGTCAGCACATGCATTCCACTTCCCACTACAAAATCGACTTTGGACCCCAAAATGTAACCTCACCTACACGAAAAGCATAGCCCACCCGCTCATATATTTCTCTCTCTGTCTCCTCGACTAAATCTTAAGCTAGACTTAGATTAGATAACCCAAGCTCCCAACCTTCAACCAGTACTTCCTAGTAGACTAGATACCGATTCAAAACACTTCCTAAATCTGATTATGATGATTTCCCTCTTTTGATTCGTCCAAGAAGTAGCAGCATCCATGAAGCTTAAATTTCCAGTCCAACTTTCATGATTTAATCATTGTTTTTAGTGTCCTTTCACTATATAATTTTGTAGGAAAAATAGGTTTTGAGAGAGACAATATGAGAGCAGGAGGTTGCACAGTTCAACAAGCTCTTACGAATGAGGCTGCTAATGTCGTAAAGCAAGCTGTAACTCTAGCTAGGCGGCGTGGCCATGCCCAAGTTACTCCACTCCATGTAGCAAGCACCATGCTTTCTGCCTCTACGGGCCTGCTCCGCACGGCTTGCATTCAATCCCACTCTCATCCCCTTCAGTGCAGAGCCTTAGAGCTTTGTTTCAACGTTGCCCTTAATCGACTTCCTGCTTCATCTTCCGGCCCAATGTTGGGAGGTCATTCCCAATACCCTTCCATCTCTAATGCCTTGGTTGCAGCATTCAAACGTGCTCAGGCTCACCAAAGGCGTGGCTCCATTGAAAACCAGCAACAACCACTCTTAGCAGTCAAAATAGAGCTCGAGCAGCTTATAATATCCATTTTAGATGATCCTAGTGTAAGTAGAGTCATGAGAGAAGCTGGTTTTTCTAGCACACAAGTCAAAAGCAACGTCGAGCAAGCTGTTTCCTTGGAAATCTGCTCTCAAAACGCACCTTCCGTAAACAGTAAATCTAAGGAAAGTAGTAATGGTAATTTATTAGTCCCCTCTCAATCTCCTACTGCTGCTCGAGTGGGAACCAAAGTAGGGAAACCTAGTGGATCAGATCCGATAATTAGGAACGAAGATGTCATGTGTGTGATAGAGAATTTGATGAACAAAAAGGGTAGAAATTTTGTGGTTGTAGGAGAGTGTATTTCTAGTATTGAAGGTGTAGTTAGAGCAGTAATTGACAAAGTTGACAAGGGAGATGTTCCTGAGTCATTGAGACATGTAAAGTTTGTGGACCTTTCCTTCTCTTCTTTTGGGCATCTAAACAGAGTAGAGGTTGAGCAAAAACTTGAAGAGCTAAAAAGCCATGTCAGGAACTCTTTAGGATCAGGGATTGTTTTCAATTTGGGTGATCTCAAATGGGCTGTTGAGTACAGGGCAAGTTCAAGTGAGCAAGGTAGGGGTTATTACTGCCCAGTGGATCATATGATCATGGAGCTTGGGAAATTGGTTTGTAATAATATTGGAGAGGGTGGAAGGTTTAGGCTCATGGGGATTGCCACTTTCCAAACTTACATGAGTTGCAAATCTGGCCATCCATCACTGGAAACTGTTTGGGGTTTGCATCCTCTAACAATTCCTGCCGGCAGCTTACGGTTGAGTCTCATCACTGGCAGGTAAATTAGCCTTGAGCATAGGGTGTTTTTTGAATTGAAGCATATATAGTTACTATGGTTCTATAGTTTTCGATTCTCATGTTTCAACATAAATCATCGAAATCGATCCTGAAAAACTGGATTCTCTTTTCCTCTTTGGGAGACTAGCAAGGAAGCTAAAAGTACTGTTATGGTTAAATGTCAATTGTAGCAATGGCAAATCAAGTTTCTTCACGCTTTTTTCCCCCTTTTTATGCTTCTTTTCAATTTCCATTTCTTTTCTTTTCTTAAGAAATTTGAAATGCCCAAGGAGTTATTCTTTGCTTCATTTATTGAGGAACATAATCGATAATTGAAGCCAGTAAATAATAGTTCTCTTTTACCTTAAAAGAAGCAAAAGGAATAAGGGAAGCTGAGGGTGCTGTTTATCGAATATACTTATTCCCCTCCAAGTTACAGTTTCCAAAAATTTTCATGGATTGAAGTTTTCCAAAATAACAATAGTTTCATTGTTACTTTTTTTTCCAATCCTTACAGTGATTTACAAAGTCGGTCCACAAGCAAAAAAATTGAAAGCTGGTCAAGCATCTGGATTTTGCTTGATGGTGAGCAACTGAATTGCTGTGCTGATTGCTCCGCCAAGTTTGAAAATGAGGTTCAAAGCTTACAAAGCAGTACTTGTAACAGTGAGTCCACAAATTCGAGTCTTCCTCCATGGTTTCAACCATTCAAGGATGATAACAAAGGCCTTGGCAGCAGCAATGATAAGGTTATAATCACATTTGCCAAATGTCCCAAACAAAATTATTGTGTCCAATTACCATATAGAAGTTGAAAACTAACTTTTTTTTTTTTAACCAGGATTCTGCCTCAGTCAGAGAACTTTGCAAAAAGTGGAACTCGTTTTGCAACTCAGTCCATAAACAACCATATTCTTCTGAAAGGACCCATACATTAATCTCTTCTGTTTCACCTCTTTCCTCTACTTCTTGCTTTTCACATGACCAGCAATACAACCCTCATTTGCACCAACAGCCCCACCATGACCAGCCTGTGGTTGAACCTCCCAGACAGTCTTGGAGAGACCACCATTTTTGGATTTCTGAAACAGTTGATAAGACTGTTGAACCATCAAGTTTGAGATTCTATATCCCAGAACATAATATGGACCCTAAACAACTATTATCGTCGAACCCTAATTCCACCCATAACTCAGCTTCTTCCAGTGATGTGATGGAGATGGAATACGTTCACAAGTTCAAGGAGCTAAATGCTGAGAACTTAAACACCCTATGCTCTGCATTGGAAAAGAAGGTGCCATGGCAAAAAGATAAAATTCCAGAGATCGTCAGCACAATCTTGAAATGCAGGTCTGGAATGTTAAGAAGAAAAGGAAAGTTTACAGATGGTGAGTCTAAAGAAGAAACTTGGTTGTTTTTCCAAGGTGTTGACGTTCAAGCTAAAGAGAAGATAGCGAAAGAGCTGGCTAGGCTAGTTTTTGGTTCACAGTCCCACTTCATTACGATTGCATTGAGCAGTTTCTCATCTACAAGAGCGGACTCGACCGAACATAGTCGAAACAAGAGATCAAGAGATGAACAAAGTTGCAGTTACATTGAGAGATTTGCTGAGGCAGTTTCCAGTAACCCACATCGAGTCTTCTTTATCGAAGATATTGAGCAAGCAGATTATTGCTCTCAAATGGGTTTCAAAAGAGCCATTGAAAGAGGAAGAATAGCCAATGCAGACGGAGAAGAAGCTATCCTTAGCGACGCTATCATCATTTTGAGCTGTGAAAGCTTCAGCTCAAGATCTAGAGCTTGCTCTCCACCTACCAAGCAAAAATTTGATGGGTCTGAGGAAGAAAAAGTTGCTGCATTGGAGGCGACAAGTCCTTGCGTCGTGTCATTGGATTTGAATATTTCCATTGACGATGATAGTCTCGAACAACAATCAATCGACGACATTGGGCTTGTTGAATCTGTTGACAGGAGGATCGTTTTCAAAATTGAGGAATTATAAAAAAAAAATATGAATAGACCCTTCAAGGTGGTCCATTTCCTTTTTCTTTTCCTTTAAAAAACAAACTTTTTGTGAAAATTCTCTTTGTTCAAATTGCCTTTAGATTCTTAGACATTTCCTAGGGGTGGAATAGAACAAGAACTTGCTCCTATTTTTGTAAAACTATATGTACATTAATTATATTTCCTCTTTTCATTTAGATACGAATCTTTCAGTTGGAAACTTCAATATCATTTTTATCAAATTGAGAAATATTCAGAATACCATTTCATCATGTTTTATAATTTTTCAATATTAGTTATAATTAATTAATTTTGGAAAAAAATTGTGTGATATTGTTGATGAAGTTTAAAAACTCTAACATTGAATTTATCGAATAATATATAATAAAATCATTAAAATAAATAATATAACAAAAAAATACTTATCAATTTTTTCTTTCTTATAAAAGTTCAAAAGCTCCACCTGCGATTCTTATAAAAACCGGACTCTTAATTTGAGGATACATATCTCAAAGAACGAAATACTTTGCTAAAATACTAATAAATATATACGTTGTCCTTAAAATTGCTCTAAAGAATAAGTCCAAAGCTTGAGAATATTGAATATTCCGTATTACATATAAAAAAGTAACATGATGCCTCGACCACTATATATATTCTTTTTTTCTTCCTTTTTTTTTTAGTTTTTCGATCTTCGATTTTCACATGGAACTGGCTGTACGTTTCCCTAGCCTAAGTAATACGAGTTCTACAAATTTTAATCTTCTTGTTATTAATGCATGGACTCAAGTTTAAAGTCTTCATGCATGCACCAAATGCTTCAATGAATATAGATATATCATAGAAATAGATCTAATAATTTGTATATTTGTGTTATGATATGTTTTTTATCGTGTTATAGTCATATTTAAAATATTTCTATTTATATAAATTTTGATATGCTAATAATAAATATTATATATATTTGGGACATGTATTTAGGTTGTGTAGTCATGTTATGATTGTGCTTTTTATCGTGTCATAATCGTATTTAAGGTATTTTCTATTTATATAAATTCTGATATGCTAATAATATGTACTATATATATATATTTAGTAAATGCATTTAAGTTATATCGTGTTATGTTTTAATTACTTTGTATGTATCATATTTATATAATCATATATAATATTACCATGTTTATTATAGATTATCCATATTTCCCACTGCTCACAATAAACTAATTTATGAACTAGCTGTACTTCTTTTGAACTGGATTAATCTTGAATGTTTCAATAAAGTGATAATAATTATAATTATAACATCAAATTAAAGATTTTCACTTGATCTTCATAACATTAACTTTAAATGCAGTCATAGCATCCCTTAATTAAATCTTAATGTAATTAAATTCTATATTGATCAATCCAAGAAGTGATTTACGTGCTTAAAAGCTTTACCATTAGGTTCCAAATTCCCAATTAGGACTTTTGTTGAGGTCCAAATTTATTGTGATCTTTTGTGACGTTTGATCGAAGGACGTGCAAGACATAGACCATATATTATTGAATGTTTCGACATGTGTTCTGTTACTCAATTTAGTATTTCATAACTCACTGGGAGATAAGTAAATGAAAAGGTAAGAATAAGAGTGAAGAGGAGAGAATATATACACTCTAGTCTTTATGGAAGTTATCTTACCTTTACGTATAAGGTGGACTACGTACTATTATACATTTAGGGTAATTTATGGGTATATAAATTTTTTTTAACGAATAAGGGATATTTCGATTGTGAAAGGAATTTAAGGATAATGATTATATTTGGCAATTTTAGACATGATTATACAAATATAATATGTATAAGGCAATAAAAATATGACATGACATGATTATATGTTTAAAAATATTATAATACAAAATTATTAATATATCAAAAGTTATATAAATATAAAATATTTTAAACACGATTATGACATAACAAAATATACGAATTGTCAGGTCTAATAACGAAATTTAAATGTAGATAAATATATCACGCAAATAATATCTTGCATTCATGAACTCAAAGATTAACTTAGTTAGTTCATGTAGTTATCATTAAGAGGTAACATCCAATAAGTCTGAAGTTTGAATTTCTATATTTACAATCCTTCTGTTTTCTAATTGTGATCTTTTTTATACCAAAAATAAAGTCATACATTGATGGAATTGGTTGCACAATGGCGAAACACTTATGCTTATACTTTCATTATAAGAAAGATCCTTGGAGGGGAAAAAAAAAACTTGGAATACAATCACTAGCTACGACATAAAGAAGTGCCCTCCTTTTTTCTCTTTTGATCCTTTGAATAATAAAGTTGTAAAAATATATTATTCAAACAACCATGATCTCTACATCTATTGTACTTTATTACTATTTTTTTATAAATATTGCTTAGTGAAAGTTGTTTCTCAAATAGCCTTCTTCCACAATTGCAGTTCATGTCATAATATATGTAATTTGGGCAATCACATAGTTCATAGACAATCGACCATTGCACCTTTTTCATTGTGAAGTCTTCATTGGGCTTTTTAGGAATGGTTCCTATATCTTTTTTCTTTTCTTGAATTATTCCATCGAAGGATTTCATTATAAAAATAATTTAAATTTAATATATTAAAAATAAATAAATTTATATACTATCAGCGAATCAAATGATATTATCAAATTAAAAATAAAATAATCTGTATTTATTTTTAAAAACTTTGAATAAAATTTTTGATTTATTGTCAATGTATAAATATAAACATTGTCAATGTATCAAATGTAAACTCTTACAAAAATATTTTGCAACACAAACTGGATGCTTCCAAGGAGGATATGCATATATTTTTCTTAAAAAAAAAGGAAATAAGTGATAAAAGTAGTTTCTATTTGCTTCCAAAAGTCATGATACACCTAATTAAAAAATAAAATTATCTGTATTTATTTTTAAAAACTTTTAATAAAATAATATCACCTGATTGTGTATCAAATATAAACCCTTATGAAAATATTTCACAACACAAATTGGATGCTTCCAAGTAAGATATGCATATATTTTTCTTAAAACGAAAAAGAAAATAATGTGATAAAGAATCATTTATATTTGCTTCCAAAAGTAAAGGAGTGAAGAGTACATGAAAAGGTCGTTTTGATCTCTTCAGAAAGCAAAATTTGATTCTATTACAAATATATCTGCGGTATATATAATTAACCACAATAATTTGTTATTATTGGATGTGTACATTAAACAGAAAAAAAAATTATATATATGGCAATAATTTTCAATCTTTCATTTAACATTAGTCAATTTCCAGATATCAGTATCTGAAATGTCAGTATCTAAGTTTTCCTTTTGGCATCCAAGTTTATGGGGTGATGCTTGTCTGTAGTCAACTTCCATAGGGAAAGGGCCTACAATTAAAATTTAGGGGTCCATTACTCCTATTCATTACCTTAATGGCCAAGATATCGACTCAATATCGTTTAGGTTTACCCTTTTAAAATGGCATTAATTTTTTATGTTACAGTCTAGTCTTTCTGGCTAACATATTACCTTAGTTAAAATATTGATTGGTTTAAAATTCATAATTTTGTTAGTTTATACAGTCATTTTTTAAAGATAGTGTGAGTTAAAATCTCAATATCGATAAATTTTTTTTATTCTCAAATTACTACTTTTTTGTACAGAAAAAAATAAGGCTTCACATATGTTGACATTGAAAATGGCTGAATTGAGACACTGCTTTTTTGGTGGTTTGTTATAATTATAATTTATGACAAAATATTAAAGATTGTTTATAGATATTGATTAAGATAATATATATATATATATATATATATAAAATCAATGCTCGTATAAACACTCTTTAAGTAGACCTGTATTGACATTGATTATTGAATAAAAGTTCATAAATTAAAGGGGTTAATTAAGTCATCTGTCTTTGATGCAGCTACAAAATTGAGTAAATGTTGTGATTTTAAAAACGATAATTAAGATTAGATGCAAATGCAATCAATCAACTTCACTATATAAATATAAACCCCTCACATGAAGAAAAGAATCCTGTCTTGCTTAGCCCTTAGAAATTAATAGTAACATCAATTATTGCTTTTGGCTTTAATTAAAAATGAAGTTGCTCTTTTGTCGCTCACAGAAAGCAAATTATAAACTCATTTTCCAGCTGTTAGAATCAATGTCTAATGCTGACATTAATCTCAAGCTTTTGATGCCCAATATAGTTCTACACAATGTAACATACACGTAAATATAACGTGGATTGAATATAAATTTATACACTAATCATATATTGAATATAAATAATAATATAAGAGTGAGCTCAAATCATATAGGTTTGGCTTTAGATAAAGTTTCTGTAAAATTGAGTTGATCTAACCTAATTCTAATTATTATTTAATAATAAAAATAATATTTTTATTTAAATTTAATTATAAAAATAATATTTTAATAATATAATGAACAATAAAATAAGTTTTTAGATCAACTCAAATTCAAATAAAAAGATAATATTTTTGAATTAAGATATGACACAGTTTAATCCATAGATAAGTCTACACGGAAATATGCACAAAGTAAAGATTTTAGGGTAAGATCCGAAACGTATGGGTTGTGCAAAGGAGAGGCAACTTTTTTACTGCTTTAGGGTTAAGAAGAGAAAAAGCAAAATCTTCCCTAAGAAATATCAAAAGAGCGCACTACTTTTTAATGCTTTTCGACGCGTTTCTTCGTAAAACAATAACCTTTCTTTTCAACTTCCGCTAATCCCAAACATTCTTTCACCTTTGAGAAAGCATTGGAAAGTTGTGGTATACTTAGCAAATCCAAAGTAAATAATATCTTACACCTAAAAGTGAAGGTTAAAATTAAAAGAAACTATTTTAATTAATGAAAAGCAAACCAAATATTTCCTCTGCCCCCTTTTTTTTGTGTGTATTTTTAGCTTTTGTTGTCCCCAAAAACATATTTTAAACATTTAAAAATCTTATTTTTTTATATTAAATATATTTCTCATGATTTTTTTTTAATTTTTTGTTTAAATATTATTGAGTGTAAAAAAAGGGTATATCAACAAGCATCTCTGCTTTAAACCTTAAAGTTGTTTCAACTTTAGAATCGCAAAAAGATGATTATCTTCATGACAACTTTAAATTAAAAACCCTTAAGCATAACTCCATAAGTAGGGAATTTGTCGTTTTCTAGCTTTTTAAAAAGATTAGGGTTTTAGGAATTAGTGCATATTTGGATGGGAAAAAAAAAAGTGCAGTTTGATGCGTTGCATTCATTAGCTAGCTCTCTTTCTTTCTTTCTTTCTTTAACTCATCCAGCTTATATAATGGTGGCATTATTATTTAATTAATCAACTTTTTTCCTTCTAACTTTCGTCTTTTTGCATATAATCAATAATTTTAGATACGTTAAAATTTTACAATACAATCATGATGATATAAAAAAATAATTAATATATAATACGATACAAAAAAAATAACATAAATGTAATATTAATACACGAATTATCCAATTTGCTTTTAGTTATCTTGAAAAGAAAGAAGCATCCATTTAAGATTGCCTTTCTTCTCTTCTTCGTCTCTTTTTTCTTTTTTTTCCTTTAATCTTTTGTTTCCTTTTTTTTTTTTCCTTTCAACTTTTCACCTTTTCTTCTTCCCAACAACTGAAATTTTTATTTGCTTAATGAGATGGCAACATTCTATTAGCTTTGGTTACTTGTTCTACAGATAAATGCTTTTTGAATTGCTTCATCTTTTTTCAACTTTATCTTTATTTTCATTTATTTTTTAATTTTGAAATTTATTTCTTTCACTAACAATTTTTTAAAAACTTATCGAAAACGATATGGATGTTTAGCTGTTTAAACAGGAAAAATAGTGCATATATACTATTAAATCAAAAGCTCAAAGTTCTTTCTAAACTCGGTCTTATTGAGAAGTTAATTAATTAATTCCTTTTTCCGATAATTAATCAATCCTCGCCCTATATAAAGGGTATTAATCATATAATCCGAACACTATAGCTTACTAATTAACGTATTTGGCAAAATTTTGATACGACTGATATCTTTGGTAGAAATGAGTGTGTTATTTTCTTTTAATAAGCAACCATTATGGAATCTTATTTTTCCCTAAAAAGCGGGAAAGACAGAAGGAAGAGAAAGCTGTGAATGATTTAAGAAAAAGATACATACATATATATATAAAAAAAGAATGTACTAATTTTTAATTAAATTGCAAAAATAAAATTATTGATTGCTGGGATTAAATTCGAATAATAATAGAATTTATTTGCTCAAGATTTTGTCTGATCCGTTAGATCCAAAAACTCAGCCCATTTTAATTGTTTAAAATATATTAAAATCATTTTATATTGACATTATGTATTAATTAATTAAATTTAAAAAAATTAAAATTTTATTAATTAAATTCGATTTAAATTAAGTCATATTGACAACACAAACGAGTGTTCCTTTTAATTTTTAAGGTGGGTGTCC
>JBBYHL010006047.1:0-12334 GCA_038381835.1 Adansonia madagascariensis
TGTCATACTCAAAGAGTAAGACTTGCCACCTAGCTAATCTTCCTGATAAGGCAAGGGCCTTACATAAGTATTTAATGCAATCGAGCTTGGCGACTTCTAAAAAGAAAACTGCAAAATTTGCAAAAAAGAAAAAAAATCTTTTTTTTGGGATCTTGGAAAAAGGTTACCAAAAGTAGAAGAATAAATTTGTCATTTTTCTTGCTTTTCTTTGTAAGAAAATTGGAAAATCCAGCAGCTTTAGTGGTGGCTACAATGGCATAAATAGAGGAGGTGGTGGTTGAGCGAAGGGAAAAAGAACTTTTCTTTTGAGAAAGAGAAGGGTGAGTTAATAATGAAGTGAAAGTGGGTGGTCTAGTAAGGCAGATAATGGTATTTTTGTATGAATGTGACTTTAGATAGAAACAGAGAGAGTTAGGTCACTTTTGTGGAATATTTTGAAGGGTTATTATTGTTGGACTTTTAATTTTGACATTGTATTTTTTGTATTAGTATTGTAATTAACCTTTAAATTATTTAACTAGACGCCTTTACTTTAAAAGTGTATAATATGATATTTATCTAATCATTTAGTCTATCCATATGTATTTAAAAGATAAAAGTTTAAGGACAATCCACGTATTATAGTAAAAGAAGTATTTTAGTCCTTATATTATTATATTTAATATTTTAATTCTTGTATTTTTTTAAATTATAGCAAATAAAAAAATAGTTAACGGTACTAAAAAATAGTTTAAATATTAATGAAATGCTGATGTGTCATAGATGTAAAATTTTAAATTTTTATAATCACATGTAAACATGATTCAAAGATCCTAAAGGATTATGATTTTTAATCTCGATTTTTTTCGCTGCACATATAATTTTTTGTAAATGACAAAAATGTCTTTCTTTATTTAAAAGATGACATGTAGAAATAAATAAATAAACATAAGTGAATATAAGTATGAATTAATCCTCTTAGCGAAGTTGATCATAGGTCACATAGCTAAATTACTTGGATTCGATGATGAGTAATTAGCAATCATGGAAAAGTTTTGAATCACATATTATGACGTGTCCATCACTTCCGATATTAAAAAACACATGTTTAGAACTAATCTCAATAAGGTGAATCCTCTATAGGTGAAAGTTGGCCTGCAAAAATGCCTTAAACAAAGAGGTATGGCCTTTCATTTCGACTACATAAAACTATGAGATATTTTATCCTTAATAGATAAGCATTAACATTTTTGTTTGCTGACCTTTTAGGAAAAACCTAAAATATTTTGAGGATTTTAAAGTCAAAATGAGAGAATATCTCTCTGGGCAAGCACTAAATTGCCTCTGAAAGATCTAACATGTGTTTTCATTGATGGGATACCCTAAGAGTGAAAAAATTGGTAGTGATGTGCCGATCAATACATGATTGTTGCCATAACTTGTTTACTTCGATCTCTATTTGAAGCCATAAGTAGCACAAGCATCCTACCTCTAACAATGATCCACGCAGATGTCTATTGTAGCCTTTATGAGGTCTAGTTATTCTCTAGTGCAGCTCAAACGCTTCAGAAGCCTTAACCAAAAGATAGGATGTAGCTGCTTTTAATCTCACATAACCAAGAACTATTCGAGGGAGTTATAGGGATATGAGATAGGGCAGTAGAGAGGTCGTAGAGTTATGGCAAAGGTAGTGTTTTGCCTTTTATGGGTGGTGACTATTTTCTCATGCTAGAAAATAATTTTTCTTACTTTTTCCATATCAAGAATGATTCTGGATCATCAAACATTAAAATGGCACATGGAGTTTTTAGTGAGAGCTAAGGTTTGCACTAACTTCACTTAAGGGTTTAGGAGGAATGCTGCTTAGCGTATTTTGATAGCTAATAAGTGTAACAAGCACCTAAAAACTCTTATAGAATATTTATACAATTAAAATTAGGTTAGACATAAATAATGAGTCAATCGAACCTATTCCTACCAAACTAAATAGGTTAAGCCACCTTTGGTGTTTCCACAGGGATCCGAGTGAAACTCATTTACCTAGTCCATTTAGGACTAGGCTCAAGCATTAACTATTTAATATCATAACCTAATCTAAAATCTATAGGGCCGATCATTATTGTGCCTAACTTATATCAAGTCTAAATAGGATAAGTTCACAACAAAGCCTATTTGACTTAACAATTGACTTTCGGGTCAACCCCTATTTACATGCAAGAACATTTAATCCTCAATTCTCACCTAAGTAAAATGAATTTACTTTAAGTAAACATTATTAAATAGTTATCAAATATTTATTTATTTTGCCAGAAATAATTATTCAAACTAAAACCAAGATAACCCTATTTGCATTCCTACTAAACATGTTTTTGATAAGACATTCAAATTTTACTTCCAAATTAAGACATCTTTTATTAGGTTTCACAAATCTAATTTATGTCTTTACTAATACTTACTTGAACTAGTTCATTCAAGTGCCCCATATTATTCCTTTTAAGTAATAACAATTAAATCCTGATTTTAATCCAATAGATCACTTATTGTATGTGACCCCTTAGGTTCCTAACATGTTGGCAATGAATATAATAAATCTAATTAATTATATTCATAGATCAAGAATAGGATCTCACAGCCTATTATTGTAACATGGCCCGGATATGAATCCTGAAGAGCCAGGTTTAAAATGGCGAGTGTACCCCTCGTTCCTATATATCAATATATCATTATATTCTAGAACTAAGTATGGCTGTAACTAGGTGAGCCCCTTACGGTTCATTAAATGAAGTTTGGGTTAATCATTTAAACAGGTTCTCAAATTGCTTTACGAGTCTAGAAAGAACTCACAAGGTACCCTAATTCTTACCTATCTTGGGTTTATGTCGAAAAATGTTCAATTTGAGTGAGAGTATCTTTTATACCCATAACAAGGCTAACACTTTGGGCAGGCATAAGAATTTACACCCAGTAGGCTTTTCATTGGACCAAATAGAGGTTAACACCTAAAAAGGTAGAGCTACTTTCCCCTCTCCTAAAATATTAGGTACCTATGCCCTTTCCATATACCATGGAAAAGAATCTAATGCATATGAATATGTAGGTTGTGTGCAGGGGAACAATTTACTTTTTATGACTCGACACTTTCAAAAATAATAAAAACCCTTATCCTAAATTTCCCCCAAAAATAATGCGGCAAAGGAAACAAAAGGGTTAGTGAAAAATGTCAACAATATATACAAGAATTTCCATATAAATCAAAAATAAATTTTTTTTGAAAATACCTGGAATTGTTGTTAAATATCGGTTGAAACCAAATTAATTAAAATTTTGTTAACAAATAATTAATTGACTCTCTGATCTATCCCCAGCAGAGTCGCCAAGCTATCACAATATGACCTAGATACGAATCTTGACCAGCTGGACTTAAGATGGCAGGTGTACCCCTTGGTCCTATATATATCCGTATATTATTATATTCTTTTATTTGGGGCCCAATCATTATTATTATTCTTTATGTTATGTCTGGGGACTGAGTGGTCAAGATGAATTGCTCACTTGACTTAACCCTAAATAGTCGTTACAAAATAACCATTTATTTGGAGTTGCCAACAGTCTTATTTTGTTCAGGTGAGATTGGTCACCTATCGAAGTTTGCATTTCTGAGGTTGTGAAACCCTTAAAAACAAACTATGAGGTCTACGCTCATACCAGAGATCACTTGAAAGGGTCTGGGAGTCGGTTACAGATATAAGAAGGATCGAACTTCTTGTGATGTCGGGTAATTGGTACCTTATTAATCGTGTGTTAACATAAATTTTGATTCTTATTCAATTTCAATATCTGATATTTAATATAATTCCCATATGTCAAAATTTAAAGTTATGAAACTAATTTTATTATTTCTGTTGAAAAAATCGGGTTTCAATATTTTTGAAATTCAAAATATCTTCCATACCCTCTCGGAGAACCAAGAGAAAACGAAAGTTTTTATCATACTCTTTTACATCCCACTGGAAAGCTGATGGAACATGCAATGTTTTATTTTTCAAAATTTATAAAAAATTTCTCGATTTTCATATTTTTAAAAGGATATCTCATTATTAAAATAATCTGTAGAATTCTTTTTATATGCTGGGTAAAAATTCCATATACTATTTTAAAATTAGAGACGTTGCCTTAATTTACAAAAATTCCTATTTTATTAATAATATTAAAAATTATCCTAAAAGTTGATTTAGATGAAAAGTACTAAACTCGACTCTAAGGACATCTACTTTGGTCAAAATGACCAACATACACCTTTGACTTAAAAGTATCTTGGTGACTCTAAAGAACTCGGTTTTAAAAATAAATTAATGATATGTTACTAAAGTGTACATTCAATGTATACGTATCTCGATAACCTAATGGACACTAAAATGATCATGAAATGATGAATCTATCCTAAATATATACCCTCGGCATAAAAACATCCCAATTACTATCTAAAACTTGATTTTAGGAAAAATTACCAAATTGTCCATAGGGTATACCTTCGGCTGTACGTATCTCGATAACCTAAAGGATTAGATGACATCATAAACAAATGAATCTATTCCTATTGTACACCTTTGACCTATAAGTATCTTGGTGATCACATAGGGCTCGATTCTAAAAAAATCACCAAAATAACCCTAAGGTGTACCTTCAATCATAAGTATCCTAGTAACCTAAAGGATTCAAAAATGATGCGAAATGACCATTATACCCTTCATGGATAACTGTAATATCAAGATAGACCCAAAATGCAAAATTGCTAATAGGTCTTTAAACTTTTCAAAATTGCATTTCATACCCTAAAAACAAACTAAAAAAAGGAGAAAGGTTTTAATAATTTCTACACCTCTATGAAAGACCATAGGAATGTTAGAAATATTCTTAAATTGGCAAAAATATCATATTAATCCTAAAATGCAAAGTTTTTCTAAATAATCCCTAATATTTTTTAACTTTATAATTTAGTCCTTATACAAAATAAAATCATAAATAAACACAAAATCCATCACAAAAAATTATGGAAATCATACCAATATTCACAATTTCAATTCGGCCAAACAACTATGGCCTTAGAACAAAAATTTTGTAATTTTACAAATAAGCCCCTGAACTTTCTAAAATTACAAAATAATCACAAAGTGATGGAAAATGTGTAAACATATTCTTAAATATCAAAATAAACGTGAAAATCCTTTCACAAGTATACACAAGCAATCAACCAATCATGAATAGCCTTGAAAATTTTTTTTTCAAATTTTGCATACCCATCCCTAAACTTTGCAAATTTGCAAAATGGCCACAAAATGATATAAAATATATGAAACACATTCAAATATGTTAAACTAAGCACAAAAACATTTCCAAAGCTGCCTACATGGTTCAGCCAAGCTTGGATGGTTGTAGAAAAACTTTCACAATTTTTACGATTTACTCCCTAAGATTTCCATAATTACAAAATAAGCAAAATAAATCAAAACACCACAAAATCAGCCTACATGATTCTACCAGATGTTTTTCCAACAAAAATAATTTTTTCATAACATATTTTCGTAAATATTAACATACATGCATGTTAGAATTTTACTAAGCATGGATAAGCAAAAAAAATATAAAAAATAATGAATAAATCAATATAACACAACATGAAAATATTAAGAAAAATTATATAAAATTCATGAAAATAACAATATATACATCAACAAACGCAACTAATCTCAACAAAAATCAAACTATTTCTAGTAAAATTAAGTAAAACAACAAAATCAAAAACTTTAATCATAGCCATCATGCCTAGCCTTTCAACATGAATAAAAATTCATGAGCAGAAGTATTCATTTGCCTCATTAAAAAGAAACAAACAAAAATTAAGAATTTTACAAGAATTTTACCTTGAAAATGCTTGAAAATTTAGGTATTTTGAGTGTTTTTTCTTTGTTTTTTTCATGGAAATCGCTAAAGCCTAAAGCCTTCTTTTTTCTTTTTTTTTTTTTTGCAAATTTTCTTCCCTTTTATTGGAAGGAAGAGTAGGCCAAGGTATCAAGAATTTCCTTGGCTAATGGGGTATACATAATTCTACACCTTTTCCCTTTTTTTTTTAATATTTTATTCATTGATTTTTATTTTATTTTAATTTGATTGATATTAATTAAGTTTGTCTTCTAGTGGATGATGTCATGCATGACATTATCAAGGTCTAGAGAGTTTTGAAAGATATTTGTATAATATGTAAAATTATACCATAAAAATAAATTAAAAGGACTAAATCATAAAAAAATTAAAAATTATATATTTAGAATAAAAATTTGATATGATAAATTCAATTTAATCTAATGATAAAAATAATTTTTGTGTACAATAAAAAGGAAAATTAAAAATAGCAAACTCGTAAAATTTTACGAGAAAAAACCCTTATCGAGAAAAATTATTATATGTAAAAAAATACAAATTCAAAAAATAAATTAAATTTTGAAAAACTGATTTAATGTAAATTAAACAATAATATTTGAAGAATTTTAAAAATTACAAACTTAGAAAAATCCTACAAGAGAATTTACAAAGTAGAAAACTCCATATATAGGTAAAAGGAAAAATTCTAAAACTTAAAAATAAAATGAATTTTTTAAAAACTAATTTAATATGATTTAAACAAAAATATTTGAATAATTTTAAAAATTATAAAATAAGAAAAATCCTCCCAAAAAATTTTACGGAGTAGAAAACTCCTTATTTTGGAAAGAAGGGGAATTATAGAAGAAAATAGAAAAACTCATGAAATAAAATGAATTTTGAAAAAATAATTTAATTTGCATTTAATGAAGATATTTAAAAAATTTTAAAAATAATAAACTCAAAAAAGTCCCTCCGAAAAAATTCATGGAGTAGAGAACTCTATATATTGGAAATATGGGAAAATTCTCAAAGAAAATGCAAAATTAATAAAATCAAACAATTTTTTCAAAACTGATTTAATAATGGTTAAAATATAATATTTGAAGAATTTTGAAAATTATAAACTTAAAAAAATCTTTCTGAAAAAATTTACGAAGTGAAAAACTCTGTATTTTGGAAACAAGAAGATCTTAAAAAAATACAAAACTCATAAAACAAAATGAATTTTGAAAAACTAATTTAATATGATATTCAAAAATAATATTTAAATAATTTTAAAAATTACAAATTTAGAAAAATCCCTCAAAAAAGTTACAAAGTAGGAAAACTCTGCATTTTGAAAACGACAAAATTTCTAAATGAAAATGCAAAACCTATAAAATAAAATGAATTTTGCAAAACTGCTTTAATAGTGATTAAATGAAAATATTTAAAGAATTTTGAAGTTCAAAACTCAAGAAAATTCCCCCAAAAATTTAATAGATAAAGAAGACTCATATTTTAAAACCGAGAAAATTTTCAAACAATAGATTGAAGCTTATATAAAATGAGCTAAATATAGCATATTATTCAAAATATTAATTTACAAAATGGTCAAAATGAAAATTCTAAATTCAAAATAATTTTACCAAGAAAAATTTCAAGAGTATGATACTCGCAGTACAATGAAAAATTCAAAATTAATTACTAAAATTGACAACTTAACACCTTATGGTATAAAATACCAATATTAATTTTCCTTGAATATTTGTGATGTTTTGGAGTGCATATCAACATAATACCGCATAGGTATTAGTAAAAATATGCTATGGTCTACTTCCCAAGTTTAATGAAAAATTCTTGAAAAATTCTTAAAATTAAAAAATTTGACCGTGATATCATATGTAGAAACAAATTTCAAAGTTTCATAAGTATAAAATTAAAAGTTAATTATTTACCTTGAAATTTGTCTTTTTATCTGAGGTTTATTCTGTATGACCCTTGAAATGGCACTAATTTTTCACGTGCACCTGCATTCATTTAAGCACAATTAAATAGGTCTTGAAAATACATATTCCCTAGAACAAAATTTACCTCCACTAGGAAAAGTGCTTAATTTTGTCTCTCGGATATTTTTGGACTGATAAGGAAGGGAGCCTGAACAAAATTAGGTGTCTACACCTGTCATGACCACCTAAATGTTAAAGTGTCATATGACCTTGGAGAAACCTTTCAGTAACCAACCTTGTAGTGTAATTCGGTCCTTTCATCACATATCTTGGAAAAATCATGAGTATTGTGTAGTATCTACTCATGTATCAATCCATATTAGTTGTTGTAACGTATGGTTAACCTTATGAATTTAGAGAAATACTTTTTTCTAAATTAATTATTCATTGGCCAACAACTTTCATCAAGTTAACTGAAGCTAAAGAATAAATGATATATGAAACTCATTCATCTTCATATGGGTTATGCCATAATAAGACCACTTTACCATAGGCATCCATCTATTATGGACCTATTTATTATGAAATCAAAGCATGGCACTCCCTATATAAGATAACCAAGTATCACAAGTCAGAGGACTAGTTACATGACTAACACGTGAGAGCATTTCCGTAGAGACTGGAGTGGTAATACCAAATGAAGTTCTCACATGGGCCATGCTCATTGAACTTGTTTCCAGAAAACAAGCAACCATATGGCATGCCAAGTATCCCATATACTTTAATCCATGAGATCGGTTGCTTACTTCAAAAGTAAGAAGGCATAATAGATGCTAGTTTTTTAACATTGCCAATGCCCTGTCTTGGCAATACAATGACTAGGAACTATTTTAGGAACATGGCTTTGATGCATAAAGATCCTATAATTATAACTCATTACAATTCCTTTGTAAGGCCAAAGTTGTTCCACAGGCTTCATCCAATTAGTAGTTCATAATTATCGGTCATTCTACTAACATAAAGGAAAACCTCATATCACTAAACTAAGTGATGTTTTTCATTATTAACTACTACATGCCTCATCCAAGCCAATTAGCTCTAAAGCTTATACTAATATCTCCCATTTGCACTAAGCCAATCGCTAACATAACCAATGCCAAACTCTTTTAATTAGCAATTATGTTTCAACTTGGACAAAGCTTTGGTCATATTCATGACAATCTTATTATCAAAGTCATTAACTATTCGGATTACATTTAGACCCATATTTCAATCGTATGTCTGAATTGTTAGTTTAACAGCTATAAGAATCTTCTATTAGCTTCTGAGCTAATGATCCAAAAGTAACTCCTTTTATGAGCCTAAATAAAAGAATTTGCTTATGATTTTAAGGATATAAACATGCTATCTTCTCTAGTTTGGAACACTTTCCAAATAATTACATTTTAACATCACAACTATTTATCACCAAGTTTAATTATGATCTTTAACTTTTATAGAATCATAAATGCCTCCCACTAAATCCTACATATGTAGATTTAAAGGGTAATTGGACTCAAAAACTATTATTGAATCCTATAATTTGTAGGCTATTTAGTATTCTCAATATCATTGCAAGTGTATGTTTGAGAATAATGAGACCATTACATAGAATAATTTTTATGTTTGATGATTTACTCAATGAAGAATAAATCTGAGCTTAGCATCGAGTGCTAGCAATCATCCTTAATCAACATTTGAATGCCAACATAAACATCTAGTCTTTACAAATAAATCACGAATAATTTGTTAAGGCAAGCTTTGATCAGCATCAGCAAGGTTGCCATTACCTATGGTCTATTTTCACTACTCCTTTCTTTTAGGCCTTACAATATGTCATACATATTTAAGTACCAGCTTTTAGGTACTGTATATCAAGATATGTGAATTAATCTTAGTATTTATCTTATGTTGAAACTTTATAAGTTTCCTACTTTTAATCATATCAAAGTATTTCATGTAATCTTTTCTTTATTAATCTAGCTATCCACAATGATGGCATATTTCCTTATCATCTTCTTTTTCTTTCTTTAAAAGTAAGTGTATGACAATGCATGGATCATAATTCATCTAAAGTGCTTAAGTCTTGAAATAGATCCTATCATATGGGGCTTGATTTGGCTACCTTCTTACATCTTGCTTAGGAACGATCCTTAGGGATGTCAAACCTCTCATTATGATTACCCTTATAGAAAAATTCTTTCAGGTTTTAAATGATTTCATGAGCTTAAATAACCACTTGCCCTTTTCAGAGTTTAGGCATCATACTAGCCATCATCACAACATGGCTTGATCAAGGTCATCAATATGAACTTGATAGACTGCCCTTGACCTAGTGGGCTATTCTTGAATATGCCTTTAAGTAGTGTTAAGCTAACCTTAATAATGTGGGACTAGTTAATAGAGTCTGGCCTATTAAAACTTAAAGCATCACGTGTGCTATTTAGCGGTAGTTTATTAGCCAAGATGTGTTTATATGCATTATGAACCAAAACATTTTGTAGTTAATAATTGTTGCAAAATGGCCCGAATACGAATCCTGACCAGCCTAACTTAAAATGGGTAGGTATACCCCTTGTTCCTATATATATATATATATATCTATATATCATTTTATTTCTTTTATTTTAGGGGCCATATCATTATTATTTTTCCTTATTATTCTTTTTTTCGTGTTTGGGGAGTGAGTTGTCGAGATAAATCACTCACTTAACTTAACCTTAAATAGTTATTAGGTAACGACCATTTATTTTAGAGTCGCCACTAATCTATTCGCTAGGCGAGATTGGTCTCCTATCAGAATTTGTATTTTAAAGGTTACGAAACCCTTAAAAAAAGCTAGGAGGTTTGCACTAATACTAGAGATCGCATGAAAGGGTCTAGGAGTCAATTACAATCACAAGTAAGGATTGACTTTCTCGTGATGCCCAGTGATTGGTACCTTATTAATTACATGTTAATTTAAATTTTGATTTTTATTCAGTTTCAATATTCGATATTTAATTATAATTCCCATATTTAAAAATAAAATTTTATGAATTGAATTTATTATTTCAAATGGGAAAAATCAGGTTTTTAATATTTTTGAAAATCAAAATATATTTTGAACCCTTTTGAAGAACTAGAAGAACACGAAAGTTTTTATCATTTTCTTCCATACCCTGTTAGAGAGTCGATGGAATACGAAAGGTTTTAAAAACTAAAATATCTTTGTACCCCGCTGGAGAATCGGAGGAATACACAACATTTTATTTTATGAAAATTTGAAAAACCTTGATTTTTATTTTTAGAAAGGATATCTTGTTATTAAAATAATCCATAGAACCTCTCTCATATGCTGTGCAAAATTCCATAGACTATTTTAACATTGGAGGCATTACCTTGATTTCCAAAAATTTTAATTTTTTTAAGTAATAATATAAAAATCCCTTAAGACCCGATTTAGACAAAAAGTAGTAAACTCAACTCTAAGGATTTGATTATGGTGAATAAGAATAAAACATCCCCCTAAAGTACTCATTTGATGCAAAAACCTTGAAAAATTAAGAATTTTAAGGTTGTTTTTTTAGTGTTTTTTTTCCTTCCTAGCATCTAAACTCTTTTTTTGAGAGTTTTTTTCTTATTTATAAAAAGGGAGAGTCGGTTGAGGCATAAAGAATTGCCTTAGCTGATGGGTTCTACCAACTTCTATCATTTTTTCCTTTATTATTTTTTATTCATGTATTTTACATTTTTTTATTTTTTTTTCATTTTGATAAAGTGTAATTAATGAGTTTGTCATTTTGCATGATGATGTCATGCACATCATCATCTAAAAATATGAGGGAGGGAAATTTTAATTTGATTAAAAATAAATTATAAGGACTAAATTACAATAAATTAAAAATTATGCATTCAAAGAATAAAGTTTCACATATCCAATTTAAATAAAAATTTAATCAAAACAAATTTTTTGGACATGTTAAAAAACAAAAATGGACTCACTGGACTTTTTTAAAAAATTAATGGGCTTATCGAGCCCATTAGAAAAATTTATAGGTTTTAAGGCCCATGAAATGAAAAAAAATTTGTCCCACTAAAAATAAAATTAATAAAATTTTGATATAAAAATTCAAAAAGGAATTATTGGGAAATTTTATGTGCAAGTAAAAGGTGATTAAAAATTTGAAACTCGTAAAATTTTATAGGCAAAAACCCTTTTAGAAGAAAATTATCATTTGGAAAAAATGTAAAACCCATAAAATAAATTAAATTTTTAAAAACTGATTTAATACGAATTTAATGAAAATATTTGAAGAATTTTAAAATTTATAAATTCAAAAAAAATCCTTCAGAAAAATTTATGAAGTAAAACACTCTATATCTTGGAAACAAAAAAATTTCAAAAAAATGTTTAAATTTTATAAAAAATGAATTAAATTCAACACATTAATGAAAATATTAATTTATAGAAATAATAAAGATGA